>JAQFZO010000964.1:0-19064 GCA_034695885.1 Geophilus flavus | reverse complement strand
ATGATTGGTGCAAACACATATTGCACATGTGTAAACCGAAATGCACATGTTTAAATTCATTTATGAACTCACCTAGTGTTTATTTTCATTGTTACACATTGTTAGTGTGTTTATTTTCATTGTTACACATTGTTAGTGTGTTTATTTTCATTGTTACACATTGTTAAAGTGTTTTTTATTGTTATAAAAAGGAAAACTAACTTACAACTGTATAAACTTCACCAAACAAACAAACAAACAAATGCACTTAGTAATTCAAGTCACTACACACACTACTACTAATGCACTTGTATCTTTCCACAATCAAAACTAAACTTCCACACACACACAGAAACAAGGTTGACTCGACAGAAGTAGTTATCAGTTGATAAAGAGTGTCGAGTGCACTCCAGATCCATCAAAACAAAACAACAGAAAAATAAACAAATAAAAAAATATACCGCCACACAATTCCATATATAAAAAACAGAAGAGGAGAAAAGAAAAAAAAGAAGTGAGTTCTGGTGATTTGTGAGTACGGCAGAGACGACTTGGGACATATGAAATGAAGAATGTCCTTTATTGCACGCACAAAAGGAAAAAAGCGTCGGAAGCCAGTTCACGCGATCGTAAATCAGTTATCAGTGGTGTTTTTGCTTCGACTGGGTCCCGAGTGGAACACCAATTGGGACTTAAGCTTAAAAGGGCAACGAGTTCTACACTACAAACACGCTCTCGCTTCCTCAGGAAAACATGGAAAATATAAATTTCTGTTTCCAGCTAGAGCAAATACGACCATCACGAGTCGAATCTGATTCCAGACTTGACAAAAAAAATTGGACTCAGTCACGTGGCGTAATTGCATTGCACGAAAATGCACGATTCCGTACAAAAATTGTCTTCCGTCTTTACAAAAGAGAGAGGACGATAAATGTAAATGTTATCGATGTCTGCAATACGATATTCTGTAACAAAAGTTTTAGTTATTGTATTCCACGTAACGCGTGTACTACGGTATTTAATTTGTGTAAAATAGCGCAAACCCATTAAAACCAGGTAGAAAATAAAGTACATCCTCTAAATCGGGTGGAAAATAACGTGACCCCCTTAAAATTGGGTTAAAAATAGCGTGAATCCCTTAAAATTGGGTGTAATATAACGTAAATTCATTAAAATCGGTTAAAAAATAGCGTAAACCCTTTAAAATTAAGTAAAAAATAGCAAAACCCCTTAAAATTAGGCAAAAAATAGCGTAAAACTCTTATTGTTAAAAAATAACGCAAACCCGTTAAAATTCATGAATTTATTTTTCCTTAATTTCATACTTCTCGCACTCATTCCCCTTACTGTCCAACATCAAAAACCAAAACTCTTTACCGTTCGAGTAACAAATCTCACAAAAACTCCAATTTTCATAACATCCACACAAACCATCACCTCATTTAGAAACATCAACCAAACCAAACCTTATCAATTATCAACCCTTCCAAACCCCCAAACCCCGATTTCCGCCGTCAAACGCCGATCACTCACTCACTACTCACTACACTCGAAACTCACCTCGTTAATCAGTTTCACCTCATCCCTCGTGTGAAGCAGCTTTAAATCTATTATCATCACGTGACACTTAAAATCAATAAATGATCTCAGGAGCTTGGCAAAATAAGGCCAACATCCGGTACTGATCTTCCCTGACCCCGAGACGTCTAAAAGTCGTTGCACCTCATTAGAATTAATCACTTAGTTTTCGATTGCAGCATAAAACCAGAAATAATTAGTCTCATTGCAAATTCAACTTTTTTTTCTAATTTTCTTTTTTTATTCTCCTCGTCGAAACTCTGGAGAATTTCCTCGACGAATGCGCCGCAGCAAAATGTTAATTACGGACTAATTAATTAGCCGGTTTGACCCCATTTTCACGCTGGTTTTAGATTTACCTGTGCGTCCAGACTTAACTTTTATTCAAACTTTATTTGCGAGATAAAAATTATAAAAATTATAAAAATAAAAAGAAATTTGTTTATAGCGAGGAAAGTGAGAGTGAGACTTCCCTGCATGGCTGCAAGACACGGCAAAGCAGCAATGCCCATGGCGTCGTCGATCGAAGAGATGGGGAAGGGAAAAACCAAAGGAAAGCAGCTTATCTCGAGGTTTCTCAACTTATCCATAATTAATGTCCCCAACATGCGAGGAAGTAAAGTACAAAAGGAAAAAAAATTGAATAAATTACAATTTCTAGGCAAAAAAAAAAATTCTGATAAAAAGTAGGAAAAGAGATAGAAATTAGAAATTGCAAAGTTAAATCGATTTTTTTTAGTAGTCATTAACCGTATCGAATTAACAAGAAAAATTAAAAAATATTTTTTTTAACATACCTGACTAAAAAAAAATTTTTTTCTCGTCTTGTTTTTGTTCATTTGCATAAAAGTGACATAAATGTAATTAGCATCGAAAAAGAAAAAGAGAAGGGGGGAAAAAATTAAAGACGGTGTGAAATGCAAATTTAATTCCAGAATGAAACTTAAGGATTTTTTTTCTGTTTCTGCTTTAATTTGAAGGCAGTTTGTAGTCTGGAGCACGGTCGGTGGTTCCTTCAGAACTCGGTCTACAATTGTTCTTCTTTCCCATCGCCAGAAGCTGGCATTTTGGAAAAAGGTCCACCCACGGAATAACAATCGTGCTCTTCCAATACCATCCACATTTTTATATGTGCTCTAAGTCGCTCGTCGAATAACTTTGTTTTTCTGTTACCCAACCAACACACCCTTTAATCAATCGACAACATTACGTGACTTTTCTCCTCCCCAGTCATTACTTAATCTTTGAAATTGGAACTAATATAATTTTTTTTCTGTTTATTTTTTTTTAGGGGGGAGGGGAGAGGTGGGGTGTGGTTAAGTGAAATTGTAAGTAATTTTACAGTATGTAATTTAAAGTTTTGTTTTTGGGTAAATTCTAAATTGTGTTTTATTAAAGGAAGGGTTTAACCCCGGTTGGACTTTCCATGGCGATTTCACTTGGTAAAATTACATTCACAAAAGGTGGCAAGCTGTTTTTACTGTTTTTACAACTGCTTACAACTGCTTTGGGGATTTGCGGGGTTTTCTGTGGATATTTTTTCTAATTTCTCCACTAAAACCTCTTTCTCACATCTTGAAAGCAATTTAGAGGTTCGTAGCAAATTTGAGTGTTTCTAAAAGCTACTTCCGGTTAAGCCGTGTGTTTGAAATTACACACGTTACTAAGGAGTATTAATTTCACCGGAAGTATACCCTTTAAGCAAGAGTAAAAATTTAAAAAACTCTTTCTTAAAGGGTCTATCATCTGGTGAAATTTTAAAGGTTGATGTAAATACTTTAAAGGGTTTTTTTTTAAAGGGCACTTCCGGTGGAATTCTACTTGTAATATTACACGCACGTAATCCAACCGGAAGTGCCTTAAGCCCACTTGTAATTTTCTAATATTTCCTAATTTGTGTGCTGCAGTGAAGTTTCCCCTTTGTCTTTCCATTCAATTTTTTAAAAACTGAAACGTAACCAGACTATTGAATCACATCCACAGTCAATCTTTCTTGCCATCCACTTTATTAGAAGTCATAATTCTTCCTAAAAAAAGAAGGGAAAAAAAAGGAGAAAAAAAAACACAAGATATTATGAAGACAAGAAAAACTTCTTTATTCATCTCGGCATTTGTTTAAAACACCACCCAAACTCTTTAAACCCTTCTTTAAAGACCAACCATCACTCCAGACAGAATTAACAAAATATTAAAAAAATATTAAAAATTATAAATTATAAATAGGGAGCAGAGAATTATTTAATAAAAACTGCCAAAATATTTAATTATAAGTTATATTTATCAAAAACAGTGAAATATTTTATTTTATGTGGAATTACACTACACATTTAATTTATTTAGTGCCTAAAACTACAAAATATTTATTTTTAGGCAAAATATGTCAATATTTACTAACTGTCTAAAATATTTATTTATATTTTAAATAAGAACCAACCAACTAAACAGGGTCAATAGAAAGAGATTCGACTGTGTGTGGGTTTATTTCAATGATTTATGGCAAGAAAATAAATAATTGAACTCCATAATTATAAAAATTATTTTAAAAAAAATTATTTTCCATTTATCCGCAATTTTAGTGGAAAAGAGCAGATTGGGTAAATCGAGTTGGTTCAATTCCCTGTGTAAATCAGCTGTGTAGCTGCTTTGGTTCCGCTCCACTGCTCCATCGAAGCCACAATGAGACCCATCAATTGCCACGAGCTAATGATGTTGCGAAAGAGGCGTCTGTTCATCCGTTTCCTTTTCAAAAAACTCGATAGAGCCAAATCTCACCACTCTACACCTCGAACACACACACAGAGAGAGAGAAAAAAGAAAAAAAAATCGAATTTTGGCACGTGGTTGCCGACGCTGTCAATTCAGCTCGTAGTGGCAATTGACTGACAGCTGTGGGCCAAAGGATTAACCGCTGGACAACTTCCGTTTTCGCCCGTGAAAGCCAACATAGTGGAAGCCGGGTCGTGAGTTGCGTGACAACGACCACAAACTTGGCTGTTGGAAACTCGAGAACCCCTGGGGAATGTCGAGCACTTCTCACCCCTTTTGAACCGCGTGAAAAATGACCTAAACGCAACCAATATCGATGAATTAAAAATTTCATTTTTTTCTTTATGAAAAATTTTCAAAATTGCATCGCCGGCAACTGGTTTTGAAAGAAATTGACAAAGTGTCGGCAATGTACGTAATTTTGCAATATAACGGATATTTCTATACATACGTAATTTTTAGATGTTTTTCAAGGTGGTAACTCCGAAATTTAAGGTTGCACCATTCGCTGATTCAGCAAATAGTGGCTCTGACTTGTGTTGTCACAACTCAAGGGAACTGGGATTTGCATTAATAAAACATTGAACTAAACATACCGAAGTCCAAGAACCAACCCACTTGTCTTGCAACACATGCGCTGTAGTTGCACTGTCATTTAATAGGCCACGAGTATAAGGAAAATCGGTCGCTATCGATATAGAAGGGCACTAGAGAAAGTTTGCTCCCTCTATTGTCAGGGACTAGCACACGGTAGCATTCCTAATGTGCACAACCATGTCTGCGAGACATCAATATTACGTCTGACGTGTCACTCACAACCACGTATTTTTGACGTCACATTTATGTCGGGATGAACGTCATTTTAGAGCGTTTTCTGAAAGTCATTTTTGTATGAGCCGGTCAAACTAAAAATGACGTCCAGAGAACATCCCACACTGATAAGTCCTAAAATATCGTTCATCCCGACATAAATGTGACGTCAAAAGACATACTGCAGATGTGTGTGATGCGTTAGAGTTCAGACATCATTATATCGTCCTTGGACATCCATTCCAGACTTAAATGTTGACGTTTCTGAGACGTGTTGTGCGTTGGGTTTAAGGGGCCCCCGCCTTTTTTGGCTCACTAACTGCTCTCTTCACCTCCAGGGGTAACAGTTGAGAATACAGTCCAAGAAAAGAATACAATGGAACCCATTGACTCAATGGGTTCAATGATGTTATAGGTGGGTGACGTAACATCTAAACCTGCATATAAACGTCATTGTGACGCTAGAAGCGGGTTTCGTGTGCCTCAAGCTGCCCCTTGCAGCACGCATTGCCTGCATTGCCTCCTCACTGCCCATGTGCATGGCCTTAGAAGACCGAAATTTCATACCGGTATAACCTATGCCATTATGACTGGGTAATTTTAGCATTTTTTAGAAGGGTTTCCGCTGGAGAAAATGAAAATTGACTGTTAGAAGTAGGTTGAAGTTACAACCGAAGCTATAATAAATGAGTGGGTTCCACTCCACAGTATCATACTTTATACGGTAGTTTCATTCGGTTGTCTTTTTCCATTTAATAATTTACATTCTCACCCTCTCGCTTTCGAAATTATTTTAATCACATCAAGAGCGTCATTAACCCGAATTAAAATCGTTTGTCGAGTCCACTTAAAAATTGATGAAATTAGAATTTATCGTGATTGAAGTTGACCCTTATTCGAAAATTTTTGT
Source organism: Geophilus flavus (assembly GCA_034695885.1). Taxonomy (NCBI): domain Eukaryota; kingdom Metazoa; phylum Arthropoda; class Chilopoda; order Geophilomorpha; family Geophilidae; genus Geophilus; species Geophilus flavus. Next base: position 13,021 of record JAQFZO010000964.1, on the reverse strand, counting down.
ACGCCAGGACTTCATTAATTTTTAATTATCTTCGGACCTCACATTCATCTTGCATCCACCTTAATTAAACTACATCACACATTACAGCCCCTTTTAATGAGACATTTATTCCCTGACTTCACCTTTGTCTGCTCCTTGTTTATTCCTTTATATTCTCCTCTCTCTTTTTTTCCTTTTAACAATTTCGATCCATGACTTAAAGTTTGTTAGCACAGTCGTCCCTAATTCCCATGTCCAATGTTTGCTTTGTGTTTAGTTTGTTTGAGTCTGTGCAATTTTCTAATGAAATTAATGTGCCATTGTAAGAAGATTTGTTTTCTTTTTGACTGTTGAGTCTAGTCTGTCTGCATACATGCTGAAAGCTAGAGGAATACTGTATTGTCGGATTTTCTAACTTAATTCTTAAGTCATTGTTTGTTTGCTCTTGCAATTGCTATAAGGTAATCGAGAAAAAGATTGGGAAAGAAATTGTCAACAGAACTTGAATTAAGCCATTGATTGTGTTGATTTGGTCATATTGTTATTGCGCCATATTGTTGATGAGATTACTAAAGAAAGAGGTGGTTCCATTGTTGATTTAATTATAATTTTTTGTTGTTGAGATCATTGTTGATAATTTTATATTGTGATTTCAATAGTAGATAATTTTGTATTGATGTTTTGATTATATGATTTGTGTTATTTTCCATTATTGATTTGATTGTCATGTCAGTTTCATCAAACCTGTCTTCCTGAAATGCCAGAAAATGTCAATGGAGCTTTATTATTGATCACATCCTTATTACTAACTAAGTCAGAACGACAGCCATGTCAAAATCGAATCGTACCGAGAGCGAGGACACGACACGACACGTCATTTGAATGAGGAAGAGAAAAATCAACTAGTAAGAGATAATTATAATTAAAGTGATGAAAGAAAAATAAGAAGAAAAGTGTGAGCGCAGTACGTACTGTATGTAGTTAATAGAACGAAGCGTTACTGCAGGCAGTGCCTTGTGGGATAAAGAAAAGAACAGCTGCAACGGAAAAGAAAAAGAAGCAATTGCTTCTGAAGGCAGCAAGTTAAAGTTGGATGGAATAGAGGAGAATAGAAAAGAGAAAATTACTTTTTTCCCCCTTTTTGGTATAAAAATGAAACAAAAAATAAAAGAAATATGAAAAAATAGGAAAATAACAAAATTAAAATTTGTCATGTTCTTCATGCGCTTCTACCTCATGTCTTAAAACCTGTTTAGGGGGAATAGAAAGATACTTGGCCTTTCTTAAGCCTATGTCAACTATGAACATCTACAGTCCAGACTTAAACCAAAACAATGGGTCCAACAAAACTGCCAATAACAATTGAATCTAGCCATTATTTACCAAAAGAACTATTTAATAATGTGACCAAATGTGTCACAAAATTTGTACCACAACAATGATGACCCAGATTTGTTCCAAAATAATAGGTCCAACAAAACCACCCATAACAATTGAATCTAGCCATTGTTTACCAAAAGGACTATTTAATCATGTGGCTAAATTATGTGACATAATTTTTGAAAAATACGTATAATGAAAAATTCTCTTTCATACGACCCGCTGAGGATTGTGGGTAGGCTAATTAACGTCGAAATTTATCAATTTTAAGTCATTCAACGAGTAGAGTTTTACGAGACTTCTCTTAATCAGTTCACCTCTTTTGGAGCAGCAGGTCGCAGTCGTGTTTGTCACGTCATTCATCACCGTCATTGCGCTTCATCCGACTCTCGAGGGACAAAGCCGAGTGCCCACACCCACAAAATCAATTAGCTTGCCACTCGTATCCGTCTGCAAACTATGGACAATACCTTCGAGTCATTTCATTCTTAATGACACTCCAAAGAAATGACCACCGATTGCCTTTGACACTCTACAAATAACATTTTTTCTTCTTTATTCAACTCGTGTAAATATTTATTCGACTTTATCACCTTTTTTCCCCTGTTTATTTACAGTCCAGGATTAAATTTTAACGAATTTATGATATTTTTCAAATAAAATGATAGAAAGATTAAATTTTAATGAATAGGGAGTTTGTGCCGGTACCAACCTATAAGACTTATCTTATGACTTATGGCTACATGTTATAAGTTAAGTCGCATGAGTAGCACTAGGACAAACTTCTATTGTAATGACTAGTTTCGACTCATATGGCAAGCCATAGATTACAGCAATAGATATAGATATAGATTAATAACTATGTTATGGCTTCTCAAATAAGCTTTTCTCAAATTGTGAATGCAATCAATAGAGCTTGCATAGTATTGTTAGTACTTAAGCTTTATTACTTGTGAATCCTGACAATAGATGTTCTTATCTGTAATTTAATCCCAAATTTAAGCCTTTATCAGATTCTTGTTGCACTTCTATGCATGCTCTTTATTGGTTGTGTAATGTGGAGGTGTTGTTATTGGTTACATTTAATGAATAAATCACTCTAGGTCAAGCTTTAGTAGAATGTGGTCACTTTTTTCCTCACTGCCTCTATTTATACTGACACTAATAGGTATGGTACTAGGGTAACTTAGTTTGGTAGATAGACTTATATTTTGATATCAGAGAAGATAGCTGGTTAGACAGTTTGCTCCCTAGGGACTAACTGCATAGTCTTTCCAAGGCATAAGCCCTCCAATTTAGAATTAACAATGTAATGAATTGTAATGTATAAATTATTGTACTGCCAATAATCTAGAATATAGATAGATGTAACAATAGTTTCCAAACATTGGATAGACTGATTTTTATACAATTTTTAAACATTTCATTTTAATTGTCCAACTGTTTCTTGATATTAGTAATAATAATAACTAGTTACAACTAGTTGTAATAAATACCATTACTACACATTTCGAATTTTAAATTTCCTGTAAATTTTTTACAACAAACACAAGATTTTCTTCATCACACATCACATAGAAACATCTGAAGAAAGACACAGACATTTTCATTTTCCCTCCATCACCATCACCTGACCATTAGAAGCCTCCATGCTATTACAACTCCCATAATCACCTTCAAAAAAATTCCTTTATCTACAAAACAGTGAAAATTACACCCATACACCTCATTTATAATTTACCTCTTCAAAGTACAGAGTATTACCATAGTGGAAAAATCCATTGAAAAAACAATTGCCTATCTCTTTATCTTCCCAAACATGGGAAACTGTAACTAAGCACTGGGCTTTATCAAAACACAAACACAAAAAAAGGGATCGGAAACATGAAAAAAGGCGGCGTTATGATAAAAAAAATGAAAAGTGTTGTTGAAGGGTGAGTGAAACGTTCACCTGTTCGCATGGTGAGCTTAATGACAAGTTGCTGTGACAAGGCGCGTGCACATGTGCCTTGTAATAATCTTGCCGCCACTGCCAATGAATCCAAATGAAACCAACGTTTAATTGGACGAGATGGCGCGTTCACGTTTGCCAGCGACTCACTCTCAAAACCGGGCCAAATCCAACACACACACGACACGAGATCCAATCTCTCTTTCTCTCTCTCTCTCTCTTAATTATTTTTTGCCTTCCTAATAACGTTGAGTGCGCAGCACGAGCAAAATAACTGACATCCAATCATTGGCTGCAGTAATTCACGACCTTCCTAACCATAAAACAATCAACGTTAAAACGCTATTACTAATTAAAAACACTCCACTAATTAACTATACTTTTTCATCACTATTTTTTTCTTTTCCTCACAAATTAATAATTTAATTATTTAATTATTTACACTTTTTAAAAAATTATTAAGTCAGAGTGAAAAATATTCCTCCCAGTTGGAGTTTTTCAACTTTTAATGCCAATTAAGGGAATTTTTTTTACACATAATTCCTGAGTATTCTGACAAATATTCTCGATCTTTTCAATTTTTGTTGCTTTGGTAACGCTGTGAATAAACATCCGTGACGAACGTCCATGATTGAAAATGTTTTGCTGCGTTTTTTATTTTTTTATTTATTGACTTTATTGGGATTCAGTGAAGAGGAAAAAAATGTGAAAAATGAAGATGGGACATTATTAAACAGATTTTCCTCTTTATTTCCTAATTAATTTAATATTTTCGAGTCGGGAGTAAATTTTTTTCTTTTTATTCACAAAAAAAAGGGATATGAGTCTCGAAATGAGAATAAAAAGCGTAATTAGAGGGTAATTTCAGGCTTAAACAAAACACGGAGACGTAAAAAAGATGAAAAAAGAGAAGGGAAAATTGATTTAAGGTGTATAATGATCGTTGCCGTAGAAACAGACGCTCGTTATTTAGCGCCAAGTGTAAATTCGTGCGTTGAGAGTCGGTGGATGCATGCGCGGTGCATAATTGGACGAGTTGGTTTGCGCGTTCTAAGCTAAAAGTGGGTAAAAACATGGTGGAAACACCTTTACCTAAGAAAATCGTAAAGTAGATGAGGTTTATTTAATAAGCTGAAAAGAGTTTTGTTAAAGATGCGGGATACTGACATGGAATTAAAAGGCATAAAAACAGCGGGGTCGGGCAACAACATTAGCAGCGGTTGGTTAATGCCGAGGATAATGGGATCAGTGAAATGAATTTTTCCCATGGATGTATGAAGGCGATTGGGGAATGGATACTTGGATAAGTCGGTCGAGACGAGTCGGGGGATGGTTTCGTTATGTTGTTAAAGTGGGAAATCAGTTTCAGGACCGGAATAACTTTTAGATTAATCGACGGGTTCTGTTTTGTGCAGAGATGCAATGAGGTGAAGTTTTCGTCTAAGTTGCTGAATTTTTAGAAAAAAATTATTAGTGGTTTCGTAAATCTCTCCTTAATCTGTTAAAATCTTTGTAAATCTCTCCTTAATCTGTTAAAATCTTTGTAAATCTCTCCTTAATCTGTTAAAATCTTTGTAAATCTCTCCTGAATCTGTCAAAACCTTGGAAAATCTCTCCTAAATCTACAAAAATCATTGAAAATCTTTACTAAATCTTTCGGGTTAATCGATTTTCACAATATTTACTGATATTTCACTCGATATATTACAATTCGATAATATTTAGAATCTTAAAATTTCGATATTCATTTCTCTGAGTCTCGAGTGTCATGTGAGGACGATTCGGAACTCCTTAAAAAGAAACTTCCGGTTTCAACAGACCCTTCAACTTTTAAGAATCCACACAACACCTCCCACACTCTGTTCCCAGAAAATATCAAGTCCCTGACTGGACCGGAAGTGGCATTTTAACCACGCTCGAAACAACAGTCCACCCTCCCAACTGTGTGAAAGTCAAAAATCTACAATTAGCATTCCATTGTAAACAAACGAAACCAAACACGGACCAAACACAACACAAAACAAAACAAACCCAATGCAAGATCGAAGATAATTACCAACAACGACCTCGCAGGTGTAGAACCTAGAAATACGACTTTACACGGTAACAGGTGTCGAAATTCGAACCCTCGCTCCGATCCAACGCACACAAAACAGGTGTAAATTACACAACAAACAGCACCCGCCTTTTAAAGCAACACACCCCAACTAAGATTCATCCACATGATAAAATATTTTCAATTTACAAACCATTAATTCACCTCTTACACAGTCTCACTCAGCATAATTCCCACTGATCTGAAATTACAACTCGTCGGCGACACACAAGAAAAGGGTTTAACAAGGAAGAGGCTCATCTTCTTTACTCTCGGTAATTGCAAATGTCATCGAGCCGAGACGCTCTGACTGTGAATCATGGCCGCTCATTATCGAGTTACCGAGTAAAGAAGGGAGAGAAAGAGTGTGTCGAGAGAGATTTGCTCGGCGCAAGACCTTCTATCAGCACTCTGTTTATCTTTATACAACAACGTCGACATTTCGTCCTTCCTTCGAAAATGAATCTCGACTAAACACTCGGCGAGAGATGAAATTGATGCGGGGAAAAACCGCACGAATTGTTGTCGCTTGACCGTCGTCGTTCGTCAACGAGTCTTTTCATCCATCCATCAAGAAGAAGAACTGAGTGAGAAAAATGCCCGGATCTACAAGAAGAGGGTTAAAATCCATTCGATGAATAATTCAACAAACATTTCTCTCGATACGTAGTTTTCGAGTCCGCAAGACTCGACAAATGCTAATTTCCTTTCAGCTTATCAATTACTCATCAGTCGACGCTTTTAATTCGCAAACTGGAATTAGTTATGACGAAAAGTTCAACTCCATTTCCGCCGAAAATGATGAGGGGAAAAGATTGAAAGGAATTGAAAATGTGAGAAAAGAGATTCGAGTGTTTGTTTTAGGTGTAATTAGCTTTTTATTGGGAGTTTTCGATGTTGATTCTTCATTTATCACGTCGAGAATGACAATAAATAGAGCGAGAATGAAATCAATGAGTCTTAAAGAGGGTCAAAATGAGTTTTTTTGATTTGGGGGAAATAAGTGGAGCGAAATCTATCGACAAAAAAGGGGAAAATTTTTTTTCTGTTCTATTCTTTTTCTTTTCAGGTACCGTATATAAAGAGAAAGAGAGTTTGTGTTTGTGTGTGTTTAGGAGAAACAAAAGGCTTGATGAGGAATCAAAGGAAGAAAACAAAGCTGCAAAACTCGGCTCGTATTTTCTCCTCACTCTCGGGAGGACTGTAACGTGTGAGAAATATCGTTATCCAGCTCCCTCTGGTGCCAACAGAGAAAAGGAAAAGGGACAGGGAATCGTATTCGGGCTCGCGCGTGAATAAAACACTAATGACCCAACCGAACAAGATGGAAGATGGTGTACAAACATCGGGAGACGACACTCGTGAGAAATATAACGAGCTCGTGGTCTAAAATACCGAATTTATAGATGTGTAACGTCGAGGTTGGGTTGGGTTTTGTTGAAAAAAAATAGGGATCGTTAAAGATAGTTTAAAGGATGATAATAAAGGCTGTATGTCGTGATTCGGCTTCAAGGTAACGATAAAAAAGTGAATCTCGACGAGGTTTTATGACGTGATTAAAAACAATCTAGCATAGAAAAACGTTGGGAATTTTTTTCTCTTTTTTTCCCATAAGGTTTTATTAAAGTTGGTTGGTAGGTAGGGTAAAAAATGGGAGAATAAAAATTGATGTTTTTAAAAATAGTTTGTTATTAGGATGGATTGTTCATAGGGTAGGGAGATTGGGGCTAGTCACGATGTCTGGTGAGATTTCGGTGAGTGATTTACATGTTTTATGGATGTGTTACTGTAATAGGTTCGTCAAACTCGAGAAGTTAATTTTACTTCTACTTAAACGACTTCTGTAATTGACTTTAAGAAGTCACTTCAGAATTATGAGTGTTACACATGCGCAAAGCAAACTTCTCCACAGTTTCAGTGGGTCAAACATTTTTATCGTTTAGATCGCATGGCGCTTTTAGATAGATAAATATAGATATAGGATTTATAAGGTCGCCAGTGGCTACTCTGGCTATACGCGACCTGCATGGGTGTTTGGTAAAATAGCATACATGCACAATGCGTATGCGCAACACACACAAGTCGCTTCTACGAGTCAGAGAAGTGTTTCGAAAGTGACTTTCAATTTTTTTACTCGTCTCGAAATCACTTTTCAGAGTTATGACGCAAAAATCGTTGTTTCTGGTTTTGACGTGTAAAAGAAATGTGAAGTCAAATTAACGTCTCGAGATTGAACACATCTACTACTACCGGAAGTGTCATCTTGAATGATCATAATTCGAGGAAATTGGTTTCAAGGGAACTTCCGGTCGTCCTAGAATTTGTACTTTTAAGGGCACTGACTGAAGCCTTTAAGTCACTCACTATTAAAACCGGAAATGCAATTTTAAACCATTCAAAACATGTTATGTATTTTCAGAGCAAACTTTAAGGGCACTTCCGGTTTAGTTGGGACCTCGAAAGTTTAAGGGCACCAACAACGAAGCAATAAGTTAGTGCCCTTACGATTCCAAAGCCCTAACTCAACCGGAAGTGTAATTTTAAATCGTTCGAAATAAATTCACATCATTCGAGCATTCTTTTAGATCACTTCCGGTTCAGGTGGAACCTCGAACCGTTAACTACCCCAACTACGAAGCAATAAATCAATGCCCTTACAATTTCGACTTCCTAACCCAACCGGAAGTACCGCTTTTCCCCGCTCCAAATTGCTCCAAAAGCTCGAACGGCAAATAACGTAGCCATAACACACAGCCCATGAATCCAATTTAGCTTCACTGCAAAGTCTCCATTAACTCAGAGAGGCAAAAAGAACGAGCGAGAAAAAAAAAAAAACAGAATTTGACCGATCAATCGTCGAATTTCGTGACGGTTTTGTGTTTCCTCATAGCGGCTAATTACGTTCCTACCCATTACACATTACACTTTTGAGGCTCGAAAACGAGGGAGATGTGCCAATCAAGCGCGTGTAATAACAATAATTACATTAAACACACCCTCCACATCTGTTTCAGACATCTTTCCCACACTCCAACCTTCCTCATCTCACCACCAGTGGTTAAATTCATCAACGCAGTGAACGCACAAAGTCCTAACTCCTAATCTCCTATTTTTTCCCTTCCCCAATACCAATCTGCAATAGATTTTTACATCGAGAATATTTTTACTGCGATTTTATGAAGGATAAAAGAAGAATTTTTGATATATACGTATAAGAAGTTGTTCTTCTCTGGAAAAAGTTTATGATATTGACAGCTGACAATCGTAAAACTGAGACCGGGTCTTCCCACTAATGGAAAAAAAAATGTTGAAATAAAAGAATGATAAAATAAAAAAAAATATACATTTTTTACAAAAATAAAACTTTTCACAACTTTTTCATCTTATGGGATCATCTCACGAGATTTGCAATGCATTGCTATGCAGTTCCAAAAAACAAAGAAAAGTTGAAAAATTTTTTTTTGATAAGTCAGACTTCAGTGAGAAGTGAAAAGTCGGTAAATTTTGCAAAAGATAAATATTGGAAAAAAAATTTTTGCACTCATCCCAAGAGCGTTCACCTCAAAGGTAGGAATTTATAGGCGGGATTTGAAAAAGAGTGTTGAAGATAAAATCCATGTTTGTCAAATGAAGTTGGAGTGAATATTCGATAATGTATTGCAAGGAAAAACTAGTGTTATGTGGTGTTATACGGTTACAAACGTTATTTTTAAAAAAAACGTTATAATAAAGTCCCATAAATCCTTTATTTATCTTAAACAAACCCCGGATTTCATTTTTGCAGCTCGGAGTATCAAGAAAAAAAGTCTCGAATGGAGTAAAAGTGGAGAAAAAACAATTTAATGATTGTTAAGACAGGATTTATAGCGTTTGTCGTAATGGCGCACTTTAGAGAAAAACTGCTTTTACTCTTTTTTAATGACCCCAACTGCCCACTTTATTTTTTGTAAGTTTTTTTTTTACATTCCGGTTTTCTGGCTTTCATTTATTAAAGAAAAAAATCGAACATTTTCACATTCAACCTTCAATTATCATTAAAAAATAAATAAAAGTTAAAAAATCGATAGGTGCATTCAAAGTTTTCTTTTGGTGTTTTTTTAACTCATGGTTTAGAAAATTGTTTTGGCTATAAACTTAAAAAATAAAATTGGGTGTAATTACACACATTTGACACTGCATTGAAACCAGTATGGCTGACATGACTGAGGTTAGCATAGGGCAGCAATAAAGAGACCTAGTAATAGGGCGACTAACAGAATTACAAATAAAGTCACTAGCTTCTTGTCTAGTTTCAAGTTCTGCCATTTGACCACAGATTTAGAGTTTTAAGAAAATCACGGTTTTTCGGTTCGATTATTTCGGTTTTCTAGTTTGGATGTTTTTTGAGAGGTTTTAGAGGTGTTTAAAGGGGTTTTGCGTTGTCTTGGAGTGTTTTTGGGTGATCAATGGGAGGTTTTTGGGCAGTTTTGCTCCGTTTTGCATCGCAACGGTGTTTCAACCGATTTTCCACACACACAAAGTGAAAACCGAGTAGTTTGCAAGTCATACAGTAAAATTTAAAATTTTTAAGTTTAGGTCACGGATGATAGATACGAATACCCAAAACCACTGGAAAGTCATCGAAACCTCCAAAGACCGTCCGAATCACTCGGAAAACCACCGAAAATTTCCAAAAACTAACGTTTTGCTTTGTCCCTAGTGGCCAAATTACCAACTAACAATCAAAAACAAATTTTTAAAAAAAAGCTATTTGGTTCACAGTGTGTGTTTTTGACTGTTATTGTCATAAACAGTTTTTAAAAACCAGAAAAACCCGAAATTAAACATCAAAAACAAAAACTTTGAATGCACCAACTACATTAACGTTTTCGGCTTTTCGCCTTTAATCTAAAAGCAACAAAAAGTCCGATTAAAGCCGCACACTACACACTCGTCGGGCGTTAGCTTGTTTAAGATGCCGAGCTTCACTGACCCATTCGACTGTGTCGCAAATCCAGCACCTTGTTCTTTCGTGTGCTCAGACGAGCGCAGCTCTTGGAATTCACGCCTTTATATTTTTTTCTCTTCTCTTCTCCTTGCTCAGAAATCGAGTCAGCAAACGTGCAGTAATCCCCCCATGCGCAGTTGTTGCCTTTGTCTTTGTAAGCCGCCCTCGCAATCCACGGGATCAGCTCCGAAACAAAAGGAAGAGTCGCCATCAGAAAGTGACACCTTGCAAAAACAAATTGGGATTACCAATCACGAACTGCGAGCTGAATTTTTTTTGTTTTTTCATTTTTTTATTTTATTGCTTTTATTATGGGGAATCGCGTTCCGGCATTCCGTAGGTGAGAAAACGTGGGAGTGATGCGAGGTTAGGGTGATGTGATTGGCTGATTGGTGGAATTTTTGAGGATGATACGGGAGTTGGCTGCACTGTATGTTTTTTTTTTGCTTCTCTGCAGTGCAGAAAATAAATCCGTTGCTAGAACGAATATTGTGAAGTTAAGTAACAGGGTATTGCTAAATTGACTGTATGGGATTACCTACTGTTGGAAATGAGTTTATCTGTTTATCTATACTGTATACAACGTGTATACTGTATTGGAAGAGGTAGAACCGTCGGTGCCTTTCATGTTGAGAGTTGGATGGGCACTATGTTGTCACAAATAATGTTAAATTTGGTTGTCACTAGATGGCTTCCAGGTGAATATAGTACTAAATCGAAGTAGGTATAGTTTGAGGTTGAGAACTCAAAGTTTGTTTTGATATTTGAACGCAGTTAGTGTAGGTATTTTTTTTAAAATTGAGTTTAATGTCAGAAATAAATCTTCGGGCTATTACATTTTTTTAAAGAAGTTATTTAAATTTTTGATACTATTTTTATGTTTTAATAAAATAAAAAGTTAATTTTCCATTAAAAAAATTTAATTATGTAATTTTTTTTTCTTTCATAGAAAAATTTAATTAAATTCTACTAAAAATATAATTAAACATTCATCGAAATTACTACTTGACTATGAAGAAATAATTTAGAAAATTAAATCTACAGAAAATTAACAAAAGTCTTTTGAATGCATGCAAATTATTATAGTTAGCCTTGTTGACCACCAGATGACAAACCAAACATGCGCAGTACACAATTCACTATCTATTCTTTCTCCTTATACAGTAGGTGGGTTCACAACCTATTTACACATAAACACTGTTTAAGAGCAATTTGCATGTAAATGAGTAAAATAATATGGTGGGCTAATGAAATACAGTAGATTGAGAAAACGCTGACTGGAGGCTTATGGGAAGACAAAGGTACATCGCGTCCAAACTAAACATAAACAAAAGTACGAAATTTCATGTGATCGGTTTTTAGATGCAAACGATCCAGAAAAAAACAAAATTTTAAGGCCCAATCATTGCAACTAGTTGGGGATCATTTCTTCTCGTGCACTATAAACTACGGTGTACAATCTTGACCAATGGCAGGACATTTTGAAATACGGTATCTCAAAATAAGCGAACACTAGACATCATTTTCTCGATCCATCACACTAATTCACCATTTTATTTTAGTTATTTACACACAAAATCACCCCACACAGACTGCTTATGTGTAACTACTTAATGCATAAGTGAATAATACTTAATAAGCCACTGGACAAAACATTGATTTCTATTTCATAAAGAGCAAAACAAACAAATCAGGCACTCGAATTCGTAATAGCACAAATATTAAAACGTGCAATTTTAATGGAATGTTCAAAATATGTTGAGCCATGCATTATAAATGCATTAAATGAAAATCCATTTAAAAAAACACGAAAAAAAATGAAAGCACTTAAAGTGAAGGATCCTAATGTTTTTAATGAGGCAAATAACATTTTTTCATCTAAATTTTAAACTTTTAAAGTAGTTGCAAAGTGAAGCAAACAAACAAATTTTAATCACTCGACTCGATCGATCAATAGTGTAAATATCCTCGCACAATTTCCTTCAAAGTGTTTTCAGGTGAGGACTTATTGTGAGCCACTCGAGAAAATCGACTTCACTTTTAACGAGGTCCTTTTCCAGTTTGCTCAGAGCTGTTCCTCAAAAGCACCGAGCTTCTCTGCCATCCATTTCTACTTCAAGTGATTCTTTGCCATTGAAAAGGGAAACCTTTAGTGGCTACTTTGACATTAATAATTTAAGCTTCGTGTTAAGAGCTGCAACAAATCATTAAAAATGTTTTTATTACTCTAGAGATTATGTTTGCAGCTTTTGTTTGCAGAGGAATAGGAAAAGAATGCATTAAGTATTATTGTGTGATTTTGCGAAGAACTGGAATTCTAAGAGACACTTCCGGTTGGATTGGAAACTTGATATTCTAAGGGGACTGAGATGAGCTGACCAGGTGAGGGTCCTTAAAATTTCATGTGCTCATCACAACCGGAAATTACTTTTCTGACTGTTCTGAATTGCGGTGTAGGATGAGAAAGTAAATTGTTTTTTCATTCCAGTTAGCCTCGATGACCACTTCCGGTTGGGTTAGAAACGTGGAATTTTAAGGGCATCTAGCCAAACACGCCAAACAAGGGAAAGCAAAATCGCACAATAATACTTAATGCATTCTTTTCCTATTCCTCTGCAAACAAAAGCTG
>JAQFZO010000963.1:0-19065 GCA_034695885.1 Geophilus flavus | reverse complement strand
AAATTTTGGGCGCCCAATTTTGGCACCCATTTCCCTCGGGCCTAACATGACGTTCGCCAAAATTCCATCTACTCTGTAATTAAAATTTGTAACACCTATCTCCAACCGAAAGTGCCTTTTCAGTTCCTATAAATTTTAAACTCTTGATGCAAACTCATTCACGGAGATTACAGGAATAAAAATTCTACTTCCGGAACTCAGTAAAATATTGTACATTGATAGTCATAAAATTTCAAACCCCCCCAACTCCAACGGAAGTGCCTTTTCAGCTCCTACAAATTTTAATCTCATCAAAATTTGAAGTGTAAAAATGAGACTTCCGGTTGTGATGGCGACTAGAACCTACTACACACCTGAAGAAAATGGTGTTATTTATTAAAAGAAACTAGATTACTAAGAAAATGTATCGAGACTACTCCTTGTATACGAGACTTTTCGCAAGGCCATCTACCTTATCTTCGTCAAAAACTCGAAAAGTGTATCTGTGTGGATTGAATGTCTATCATCAAAAGCGCGTTTACTGTAAGTTAGTCATTACGGTATTCAATAAAATACCTGAAATTGAGTAATTGGGATAGAAGTTTTATTAATTCGACCATTAATCCAGTCACAGAATTTTCGGTCACGAATATTTTTGGTGGTATCTACGTCATACATATACAGTAGTGAATAAGCTTAAGTATATGACATCATGGAACTTTTACACAGGAATTCCAAAGAAATTCGCAACAGTTGTTTATTGACACTACTTTCGAATTGCACTACTAAAATATTTCTAGCGGACTAAAATGGCAGTTATTACGTTGCACTTAAATTTCTTACAATTATTTTGTATTGCAGCAAGTTCTGTTTAAATAGACTACTGGTGCAAAATCTTTGGGACACTGTGTTCAAAGTGTAAGTAAATACATTGGCAACACCAACAGTTAGGTTTCTCGGATAAGAAAGTGAAGTTATCATTCCTTTCTACAAATGTTCTATACTTCTTTACCTTGAAAATAAATTGCAAAATAAAATAAAAGAACAATTATTAGTATCCTCCAATGTATTAAAGCAAGTTACATACTTACCAGCAGGTTAAATGTGATAAATCTTTGCCAATTCCCATTCCCGAAGAAGAATCAGTCAACCATCTGTGCAAAAAGTTATACACAAAATACTGTTATTCCAACCATTGCAGAAAAGCCAAGCAGTAGCAATTCAAATAGCACCCCCTTAGTTTTCCTGCAACACAAACGTGTTGATGGCCTAAGGAGTATATTTGCATTCTTAATCATTAAACATTATGATGTCACACAAGCTGAACAAATGTGCATTAACTGCGCAAATTAATCAATCCAACGACATAATTAAAAAAATGGTCTTTGCGCAAGGTTTGACTTCAACCAAATCCATATGGATTACATCTTTTATATTACTTACAGTGATGTTTCCACACGTTAAAACGACGTGGAAAGAAACCATGCCAAACGTGTAAGATTTCCTACTTTCAAAGTATATTTCAGTTGCGGTACATACGTTATTTCTTTGTTAAATTTCAGGTGTCTTGCAGGCGACTTGTTCTATTCATCGTGTTCTTCAAAATGCTGCGATCCAATTATGGTTTGTAGTTGTGAAACACCAGAATACCGCCCGATTCAAACATGTTTCTGTACTGTCGATCGCAACAGTCCCGGTTTCCAAGTTTTATTATTTCTCAGACTTGTGAGCTAAAGTCAATAAAATGTAATAAAAAAATATAACCAACCAACCTACGTATGTGTTATTTTTCAAAATTTTAACACTCGGAAATAAATTGATTATGTTTTATTATTCATATAAAACATCAAAAACAGGAAGTTGAAATTTACACACCTTCAATTTTTACGGTCGAGAAACTCCAGGCCATAAATTTTGTTGACATCCGTTAGTAGATGGTAGGTACCGTATAATTACCTTGCTATCAACATTACATCACAAAGCTTGGCAACAACGGTTGCACTAAAGAAAAACAATAACATTTAAGAAAATTATCTCATTTTTCATAAAAATGCATTTAACCCCACAACCATTCATCAGTTTCTTGCTTTTTAAATGGGGTAAGTACGTGTTTATTACTCGTAACCTCCGTTTCAAGGAGTATAAAATATATTTCAGCAATCAGTACATCATCAGACACCCAAACGCTCGAAGACCAGGCAAGAGAATTACGCGCACGCAACACTCCTATAAGAGTGGCAATAATAGATGTAATGAACTCGTAATGCATGTTATGAAATCTTGCAATATAATGTAATGTTTACAGTATCCACCAACGATTGACATAATTAAAAATAAGGAAAATTGTATCGAGTTGATTGGATATGCAGGCGAATTGATTACTGTCTTACAAGAATCATTGAAAGTGAAGTAAATTTTAGTAAAATTTAATTATTCCAACTATTTTCTTTAACACACAATTAAATTTAAACTCTCATCTTAGCATGACACTCGTGTTGGCAGAAGACAATCAGTTTGGAGGATTAGTTAATGGCACGTGGACTGGAATGGTCAAACTTCTCGTCGATGATGTACAGTTTATGACAAACTCGAATGATTATAGAAAGTTTACTACTTTAGTATAACTTAATTTTTCCTATAGGAGGCAGACTTTGCCCTTGCCATGTCGATGACAAGCGACAGACAAAAGGCTATTCGGTTTTCCCCACACATATACGAACTTTTCTTTAAATTATTATACAGGAAATTGGAAAAAAAGATGGATTTACAGTTCTTTTTTACTCCCTTTCAAACAAACGTCTGGATTTACACGTTCATCACCAATTTATTTGTCATATTCTTGACTTTCCATACGTCGAGGCCGAATTTTGACAGTATGGATCTTTACTGGCCAATAGTGATAGTCCAAGGTATTGTTTTCTTATTATTTCTCTTGTCAATCAAACTAAAAACATGATTAATCCAGACAGAAGAATCAACACTCGAAGAGGATCCTCGAAAATCATGTTGGGCTGTTACTATTTTTTCGCCTTCATTCTTTTCAACAGTTATGCGAGTGTCTTAACGGCGCTTCTGTCTGTAACTAAAGTCGAAGTTCCTTTTGTATCGTTGGAAGACTTAGTTATTAAACGGAAGTATTTTCCAGTGATAAGAGAACGTATTAATATTCACGAAATCTTTATGGTTGGTATTAAAACTTGGGAGTTTTACAGTATAATCAGTTTTCTTTTATTTAAGACTGCCAAAACCGAACCTTGGAAATCGGGCTGGGAAATGATGAAACATAACCCTCATTCACTCGTCTCCGAGTTTCAGCAAGGAATAGATGTTGCGTATAACGAAAAGGCAGCGTTTATAACGGCCGTTAAAGACATCGCTGACATTCTTAAGACAAACTGTAGTTTTGAGTTTGCACCGTACGATCCTGGTCAATTTTCTTCAGCGATAGCTTATTCGCCATTCTTTCGACTGAAAACGATTTTCAATGCAAAGTATTTAATTTATTTTGATGTGAATTCACTTTGTGGGCTTTCTCTATATGTGTCTCGTACCCAATGTCTTCACTGACAGGACGGTACAGCAGCCAGACTTTTGTCAAGGGATGTAAAAGAGCGTGTCCCATCCCCACTCTCCCTCTCCATCTTGGTTGTTGCGCCTGTGTTAACGAGTGCTGTGATGCTCAGGGATTCCAAATATTCATCTCCTGAGGCTCGTAAATGAGCGCAACAACGTGAAAATAGAATTTCTCGCAAAAGTACATCACCGTTGCGCACAATCACTGACAATTGTGATGTACTTTTCAGAGGAATGTGACTTTCGGGTGGTTGCGCACATTTGGGACACTTGGGACATGGATATTCGGAATTCACGCTGAGAGGATTCAGAATTACCTTCACGTGCAAAACTACATGGACCAAAACTCATAAAATGAATTCTTGTATTACTGAAATTGCTGTATAAGCATGTGTTCTACAAACTTTTATTTTATTTTCCAGACTTCTTCAACTCAGGGAACTTGGTATACTGACTTTACTGCAAACACGTTATTTCCCAAACTGGACACCTTGTCCAAATACAAAACTCTTTAAACCATTTTCTCATTCCCAAATAATCGGACCGTTGATTCTACTCATCAGTGGAGTTGTCTTAGCTTTTCTAGTTAACTTAGGGGAAATTTACTATGCACATAGAAAAACTAGAGCAAAATTATAGTGTAAAACATTATCCTAAACCACTGATATTTCCCATCAACTTGTTTTACCACTCAAAATAAAATTGCACGACCACCAACTATCTTTGTCTACCTACTTTACCACTAATAAAAGTGACAAACCTTGACTTTGGGCAGTTGAAAATTGTATTTTAATTGGTTTAAACTCTGTTAACCTCGAATATCCAATTTTTTGAGAAACTTTCACGAGTAATGACAGTCTCAAAACTTCATTGTTTATAAGTGTTTTGCTAACACTACTGGAAATTGACAACAAAATGTTGTTTACACATAAAATATATTGATAAAACATATTTTCGAGAAATTTCCCCATACTAAAACTTGACTCATGACTAAAACTTTTTCTATATACTTACTACAAATCAATTAGAATGTCCAATATATTATTATAGTCTTTTCAATTACCAACTTGATTAATATAATTAGCTTGCTTCACTAATCAATGAACCTTTCAATAAGAAGTCGAGAACAGCAGGTTCAGATGAGTAATGCCAACGACGCTGTATATATTCAATGTCATTCAAAGTAATTACAATCAATTACCCACGCTCATGACAGTCCACCATTAACTTTGTTTACCCGCATCAAATTGAGTATCGCACAAGACATTAATGTATAAATTGGTGTGCGCACAGAAATTTTCCACCAGTTCCACACTATACATCTAACAAATTCCCTTACCAAAGACGATATACGGGTAAGTTGTATATTTATTATTATTTACGCTTTTGTTTACGTCGTATATAACATTGTTATCTGTATAGTGGTTTCAACTGACAGCTTTTAACCTATTGCTAATATTAGTTACAATAAATTATTTAAGATGTTCAATATAAATGTGTTATAGTCTTCCCACTACCACGATCTATTAATTATGCCATTACAATAAAATATTAATGAAATGATGATATACCAAGTTGTATGTCTAACATCCATTTAGGAAATTCGCCATACAAAACATAAATTGCACTCTATAAAAATGTTCTTAAAATACATATAATGTATATCGTACTATCGATTATCATTAGCTTGTCACGCAAAAAAGTAATAGCTTCCCATAAACCCTTAGGGGGTAAAAAATAACTCCCAAAGAAGCTCGAACTAGAGTTGCTTCAATATGATTTCAGTATTTTGTACAGCAGTAAAAAAAGATCTGTTTTGCATTATTTACTTAGAGGTATATTTTAGTTTCACATCGAATAGTTCCAATGGCTTCGAGTGTCAATTTAACGTCACATAAAGACCGCCCAATAAGAATTGGACTCATTCATGTAAGTGTATATACCGTATACAAGAAAATCAATTTTTACTCATTTCGAAATTTTTTTCAAACTCAGCTGCCACCAGCAATGGAGTTAGGGGGTTCTGATGATAGTATCACCCTAAATGGCTATTTTGGAGAATTTTTTGGCCTTCCTTTCCAATTAGTAAACGTCAGGTATGCTTCTTTCCTTGTTAACTGAAAAATTAATTGTAAAATTAAAATAAATGTAATTTCAGTTATAAATACGTCAGAATTTCGGATAATAAGTTTGGATCACAGAACAAGGCCACAAAATTATGGAATGGAATGATGAGGGACCTCGTTACGGATGTAAGTCCATATATCACCAATCATTTGCATCCTGTGATCAATTAATCACTCATTTGTCAACTACAGAAAGTGGAAATTGGAGCCAGTTTGACACAAACAAGAAGCAGACAAGACTACGTAAAGTTTTCGCCAATTTTGTACGAGTCATCCTACAGACTTCTGTACAGAAAACTCGACACACTCGAATGGTCGTTTAATTTTTTCATACAACCATTTCAAGGGCAAGTATGGGGTTATGTGTTAACACTAAGTTTTATCTCCATGTTGTTTGCACTGTATTACAAGAGAAGTTGTTTGAACAGTGTCTGTGACTTTGTGCGTGATGTTTTCCTTCACGTTACTCTGGTTTGGCCCATTGCCCTTGCAACTGGTAATTGCTGATGAATGGCTGAAAAGCAAAATTAATTCATTCTTTTTTCTTATTGCAGCAAGTAATGCAGCTGCTGGCATCACTTCTTCGAGGATAATTTTTGTTTGTTATTATTTGTTCGTGCTGCTCATGCTCATATGCTACAACAGTTTATTGACAGCCATGCTCACGGTGGCTAAATATACGACTCCCTTCAATTCTTTGTATGATATGGTACTGGAAAGTAATTATTTCCCAGTGATAGTCGAAGGAAGAAGCATACAAGAAGATTTTCTGGTTCGTGTCCTTTTCAGACGGCACTGAATTCCAGGGCAGAGAGAAACGTCGCTTCCGATTTGGAATTTGGATAAAACTTGAAATTTAAATAAAGTTTCAAGTTTTTATTCGAGGGGAAGTGGCGATTATGTCTGCTATAGGAATTGCATTGCAAGTTTGAGATATTCCATAGTTATAATTTTTATAAATTTCTCCAAAGACTGCTGAAGACGAACCGTGGATCTCAGGATGGGAGAAAATACAGAAGAATAAACCAAAGTCGATGGTAAAAAACAACGAAGAAGGCATCAATGTCGTCTATTCTTCAAAAGCTGCTTTCATTACAACTTTGGAAGACGTGCAAACTATATCAAGAAATTGCAGTTTCGAGTTTGCCCCTGGTCAGTTTGGCACCTTGACGGATTCCATCGCCTATTCCATGGACTTTCCTTATGTCGAAGAATTCAATAAATGGTTAATCAAGTTCTAACAACACTACATACAGTATATACTAAATATTTTCTTTGATCTGTGCAGGATAACACGGTTCGGAGAAATGGGAATTTTGCTACAGTTGGCTCGTCATTATTACATCGGAGAAACATTATGTTCGTCGACCCAAGACACAATTAAACCAGTTTCTCTGAATAAAATTGTTGGATTAGTTCTAGTGTATGTAGGGGGAATATTACTATCATTGATAGTTTGCTCCATTGAAATACTTGCAAGCAAACCAGAATATTCTTGTTGCTCAAATGCCTCAAAACCAATCACTAACAAAAGACATTTGGCACCAAAATTAGTCAAAAATAATAGGAGATTTTAATGTGTGTAAAAGTTGTTGAAAATTTCAAATGTTTTCTTTAGTAAAGAGAAACAACTTCTAAAAAAAGAAACCTGTTTGTCGTTTTAATAGCGCTATAAACATGTCAACTTTCAAGAACTACGTAGCTATAACATATCATTATCGATTATTGCCTGTTTTGAATGTGTTCCCATAAAAATGTCGTAAAACATCAAGTTTCTATAGCAACCCCGAATTAACATAAATTATTAATCGTTATTAAAAACCTTCACTGTCTTAAGTTATTCTAGAAACAGTAAAGCAAGAGTTAAGTCAATTTTTCAGTACACTGTAATATAAGACCAAATTTAATGGCTTCGCATAGCAATCTGTTGTCGAACTACACCATAAAAATCGGTCTTATTCACGTAATTACAATTAACCGATCACATATTTTAGTTTGCATCACAAACACTGACTTTACAGCTACCGCCCGCGATGGAGTTGCACGGCCCCGATGACAACTTAAGTCTCAGTGGATACTTTGGAGAATTCTTTGACATTCTTTTTCAAGTGGTAAATGTTAGGTACGGGGATCTGTATTGCTTGTAATCTACAATACGGTCAAAACCGCAATAAGGTTTTTAATTTCAGTTATAAATACGTCAGAATTCCAGATAATAAATTCGGATCGATGAACATGGCCACAAAATCTTGGAGTGGCATGATGAAACTTCTTGTTGAACACGTGAGTCAAACTCTTATTAAATTTAAGGGTTACACAACTATACTGTTCATGGTTTAAGTAGAAGGTAGAAGTGGGAGCCAGCTTGACTCAAACTAGAAGTAGGCAAGACTACGTCACATTTTCACCAATACTGTACACTTCATCGTACAGACTTTTATACCGAAAGCTCGAAACACTAGAATGGTCGTTTCAGTTTTTCTTGGAACCATTTCAGGCTCATGTTTGGGGTTGTGTACTCGCGTTGGGCTTTCTAGCAATGCTCTTTGCTCTGTATTTCAAAAAAAGTTGTTTAAACAGCGTTTGTGATTTTGTACGGGATTTGTTCCTTCATTTGACTCTCTGTTGGCCGATTGCAATGGCAACTGGTAATTGTATATAAGTTACATAGATTTACACCAAACTTAATTTTTTCTCTATCCATTACAGCGAGTAATGCGTCTGTACGGATATCTTCTTCGAGAATAATTTTTGTTTGCTATTACTTTTTTGTGCTGCTTATGCTCATATATTACAACAGTATAATGACTGCCACGCTTACAATTGCTAAATTTACAACGCCTTTTAAGTCTTTGGATGATATGGTACTCGAAAGTGATTATTTCCCTGTGATTGTCGATGGTAGAAGCATACAAGAAGATTTTTTGGTAGATCCCAATGCGTACAACCATGGCTCAGACATGTCAACATTACATCCGGAATTGGAATCCAGGACGTCATAATTACATATCAATGTCTTTTGGACGTCATATTTATGAGGGACGTAGGAAAAATGTAGCAGTAACGTCATTTTAGGACGTGTCAGTGTCGGATGTTCTATGGAAGTCATTTTTTGCATAAGACGGTCAAACTAAAAATGACGTCCACAAAGAATGTCCAACATGTCCACGTCCTAAAATGACATTAGTATGACATTTTTATTACGTTCCTCATAAATGCAATGTCCAAAAGATATCAATATGTGACACTTCAGCTGTAATTACGACGTCCTGGACGTCCTGGACTAACATATTGACGTCTCTGAGACGTGATGTTTGCATTTGGGTACCGTGTACCAATTTCAGTCAGCACAGCACTGTTCAGCTATTCCGAGCAGACAAAATCAGCACTTCCTGTAAATTTTCATGTTAAGAGGGAGTGGTGTTCGGTCTACTAGGAATTTGTAGTGCAAATTTGAATTATTAGTTTTACACATTTATACCATTTTATCCAAAGACGGCTCAAAACGAACCGTGGATCTCGGGATGGAAGAAGATACAGAAAAACAAACCCAAGTCGATGGTAAAAAACAATCAAGAGGGAATCGACGTCGTCTATTCCTCGAAAGCTGCCTTCATCACAACTTTGGAAGATGTGCAAATCATATCGAAGAACTGCAGTTTCAAATTTGCTCCTGGCCAGTTTGGAATCTTAACAGATTCCATCGCTTACACCCTGGACTTTCCATACCTTGAAGAATTCAACAAAAGGTTAACTGAATTTCAACAACTCATGTCCATTTATAAACTTTATTTATATTTCTATACAGAACAACCCAATTTGCAGAAATTGGAATTTTATGGCTATTAGCTCGTCGTTATTACATAGGCGAAACGTTATGTTCCACCAATGACGACATATTCAAACCCGTTAGCATAAATAAAATGGTTGGAATAGTTCTAGTATACTTTGGGGGTTTGTTGCTATCGGTTATTGTTTGTTTTATAGAAATATTAATAGAAAAATGTGGGAAATCGTGTTATCCAAACCCAAGCAGTGAGCAAGAATATATTCATCCGTAGTGATCGAAAGGAAAAATTCAATCTGCACTCAAATTGTATGATAGAATTTTCCTACTATGATTTCACCCACTCCAAAGAAAACAGCAACTAATGCGCCAACTAGTAAAGTATAAAAAGGGCCAGGTATTCGCGATAAAGACATGGGTTTGAAAGAATTTACGTCAATGCATTTTTGGAAATGTGGAACATAACGTTTGACCAACACTGATAATATTCCTACTTCTTTCAACTGCAATATTCTGTAAAATGATACATAAATTGTTACACGTACATTAAAGTTCCATATTACACGGATATAAGTATTTACTTGTAATTGAAATAATTCCTATAAATAAAATTCTTCGAATATGCGAAGGCAACTATTTCATTGGAAATAGTAAAATCTGCGAAAGTGAAACTGCAGTTTCCCTCAAGAAAAGAGGTGACATCGAGTGAAGAAATGATGAAACCGCCTTTTGTACTGAATGTCGTGGAAATCCCTTCATCGATGGTATTAACCTCCAAAATAGGTTTATTTAAATGCTAAAAGCAGGGAAATTAAAGTAAGCGAGACATACTGTACAAAAAACTAGATGACCACTGCATGCTGGCAATTGAAATTGTGAGTAGTTTCATGTTTTGCCACTAGGTGAAACACGACATCAACAAACGACAAATCAGCCTTAATCTCAGGACTCAAGCAGGAAATAAATGACTATAGAACCATGCTAGAACATATAAGTTACCAGCGTGCAGTGAGCATCTAGTTTGTACCTTAAAATACTCTTCTTGGCTCGTGCCACTCAAAATTATGGGTACATATTCCGATTCACTCAGCATTTCTCTTAAGGAGGTGAAAGGAACTTTTGGTTTGATCGTTGAAAACAAACAAGTTAACAGAGATGAATAAACGCTTAACATCAATACGGAGAAAATAAAGTAACTTCCCAGATAAATTTTTGACGACCCTAAAGACACGTTGGGTAAACTACCTGCACAGGACGAATAAAACTCACTATGGTAACTCACATTAGTGCCTCGGTCGGCATAAGTACTTACTTTGAACTACGATTGGAAAACAAAGTTCAAATTCATTAATTCTATCATTTTCCCGAACTTTTGTAACACGAGTTGAGCAGTAAGTGATCAAAATAACTAAGACGTTTAGTGAAAACAAGGTTATCCAAAGATTTCTGCTGTATGGCTTCAGGAGATAACCGTATTTCATTTCGTAATGTTCTAATTTCCGGTATAATACTTCAAACGGTAATGTGTACAATTCAGGTGAAAAATTAACATAATCTTTTCTTTTTCGTGTGACACAGATGCCAACACTAATGTCAGCAGCCTGAAATACATTTCAAGGTTTGATATACGGTACCCAATAAAGTTGTGTGTAAAAATAAAATCCTTACTCCAGAAACAATATCTCCGATCATTCCTGACCACGTGCCATTTACACCCAGTGCCCCAAATTCTCCATCTTTAGCTTCAATAATGTGAAAACTATAATTCATTACGTACGGTATAAACTCATTTAAATGTCTTTCGTTAGTGATGTTTTAACAACAGTTCAACGTACCTTACGTTAAATCTTCTATTGAAGACATTAAGTAAGTGGCCAAAGTAACCTTCCATATTTAGTGCTTCATCGTTGTGTGTTAATACAATGCTGGGTGGGAACTAATAAAAAATTGAACGATAAACATTCAATTATAACTCAGATCTACGACTCGATAAACATACGTGAACAGCAGTCGCTATCACTCGGATGTCTGTATTTTGAACTAGAAACTGCCTGATTTCCGAGTGGCATCTCAGACGTAGCTGAAGGTAATCAGAAGAATGGTCATTTCTTTCCAAAACCGTCCATTTGTAACCTAAATACTGAAATCCCCACATTACAGAACATTGTCAGTAGTAAGTACTATTTCAACAAACTTACTCTTAAGTCTTTTTCCACTAAAATTTCTGCAATAAATAAAAATACTAATCCATTAACTGTGCCAACTCATTGCACTAATAGGACTCTTTCATAATGTGACCACACAGTGCATTGGGTCGACGTCACATACAATTACAAACTACAGACTCACAACTAATGATATCACAGTTAGCTGTGCACTAATATGGCGATAAGGGGTCGTTGCTAGGTGCCCTGGACTCGTAATGCATTGTGTAGTCACGATAAACACACAGGGATCTACCTTTTTTCAAAATTAATGTAAGATGAGTACACGTAGTGAGTGACTGTTCAATTCCACTGACCTTAGCAGCTGGTACAAATTGAAGAAAAATTAGAATACTGCATCTACATCGTAAATAAATATTTTTAAAAGATAATTCCTATAATATTTACCCAAAACTACGACGCACAACAGTGTAAACATCTTGCTGACAACTTATGTTCATAAAAGACTGTTAATCGATTAGATGTAGAAAAATAACCTCCGCCTACTGCTTCTTTTATAGAGGAAAAACACATATTATAATGTTTTTATCGATATTATAGATTACATTTCACTTTGTAAAGTAAGGAATAATTTCTTATCCTGACATGTAATTTATTTTATTTTGAAAACTAGCAATCATAATAAGTGTGTGTTTATTCGTAATTTATCATACGGTGCCGTATACTTGTAATTGTTAAGTTCTTTTTTAAAATAAATAAATTACTGACTTGTGAGTCACAAAGTGCAACTTATTCGCTATTAATTCAAACACCACATAAAAAAGTTCCATAAAAGTCCCAGCAATGCCAACAGAAAGAAACCGATTTTGGTGTGGGCACATTTCCCAATAACAGATAAGATTCTTCGTCCCTTTAGCATAAGACTAAGTTCAATAAGCAATATTTAATTTGGACCCAATTAAAAGTTGTCACAACCCATTTACCAATTAGAATGCCAATTAGCATGTGTATTTCTGCACTCAAAAGTTCTCAAACAGCCTTTGGGTGACATGATTACTTCCAATCGGCAACAACTCTTGGAGGGACATAAAGAAGTGTCTCCAATATAATGCGGCTGCCTTTCGAGCACCGAACTAATAGGCACACGTGCCCCATGATCACGGACACTACGTATCCAAATAATTTGTGCAAGTCCACCAAAATGACTGTCAGATGTGAGAGACAGAAAACACGCACAGATTCTGCTCGTCACACAACAATCCAGCAAAGTCCCTCTACACGCAAGAAAGTAATGAAAGGGAGAACACGTTTTATTTCCTCATTAATTACAAATATCGTACAGTTATAAGTTATGTGTTTTTATAAATCACGAGAACAAAATTTATTCACTAGTAACTCAATTGCCCCAAACAAAAGTGCTGTTAAAATTCCACTAACGGCAACGATCAATGGACCTTTGATTTCTTGAAAACCAATAGAACGAAATCGATTCTCGTCTGGACATTCATCCCAAATTTTAAAAGTGCGCGTATTTATAATAGATAAGATTCCTCGTTCTTTTAGCATAATAGTCCTAATGGAAAATAATATTATCAAACACTTTCATTAAGAAAAGTGTAAAAAATCATTACTTCTGATTGAAGAATTCAACGTAAGAAAAGTTATTGGCATATGCAAAAGTTAGAATCTCCATATTGAAATATTGCTTAGCTTTTTCAAAACTGCATGAATGTTTTAGGGATTGTTGAACATATACAAATGGCGTGATTAATGCCGCTTTTGTCTTAGTAGCAACTTCAATTCCTTCTTTTACATCTTTGAAAATCAGAATTGGATGAATATCAAGTGGTGGTTTCTAAATACATTTTATAACTAAATTAATTGATTGCTCGAATGTAAACTTCAGTCATCACTTACCATGAAATGTTCAATTACCGTACTCCTCTTTAACATGGCCGCTTTGTAATCAGTTTTAGTTAGCATATCATGAATTGACGTGAAAGGAATTATAGGTTTGATCGTCGAAAATTCAGCAGTTAATAATGAAGAGTAAATAGATAAGATCAACATCGAGTAAAAGAGATAAACACTAAAGCACAGTGTCATAGAAGTTCCAGGTGGTAATGCCACGTTTCCCAACAAGACGACTGGCCAACAAAATAAAAAATCTTTTAACAGACTTGGTATAAACCCAAAGAAACTTCTTTTCCAGACGCAATCTGCCATGAACTTGAATATAATAACTAATAAGGAAATCGAAAATATGCACAGCCAGGTATTTATATTGAATGGCTTTAAAAAGAAATATAAATTCGAATCAAAACCATTCAATTTTCTGTAAACAATGTCAAACTTATGTGAATAGAGTTGTGGAGACAATTTCACATAGTCCCTTCTTTGTCTGGAGGCGATAATCACTCCCGCAACATCAGCATTCTAAAACAAAGTAAGATACAATTTAAATAATGGAATGTTGAGAACTCATTTTTCTCACTCCATTTACGAGATCACCAATCATCCCAGTCCATGTACTATTTCTAAAAACACCAAATTGTGTCTCTGCCGGTTGGATTATCTCAAAGCTTAAGGAAAACAGAAATTTAGGATATTAATAACTACAGTATAATAAAATTCATTGTTACCTTGTGTTAAATTTTGTTTTAAAAATGTCCAGCATGTGACCAGCATGACCTTCTAATTTAAGCTTGTTGCCGTTGTTTTTTATCATCATTAATGGTGGAAACTGAAAAAAATTGAAATTTATGTTGAAATAAACTCTGAGTTTTCGGGAAATTAAATCATACATGAAATGCTGTCACTCTCACTGTGCCCTCGATTTGTCTGCCGTTGTCATAATTTTTTCTGATATACATTAGCTGCCGTTTAGAAATATCGCTGCAATTTAATTCTTGCAGATGGCTGAAATGGGCATTTCTCCTCCATTTGTAACCAAAATATTCCAATTCCATCTAGAAATAACACACGTGTGTAAACATTAAACTGAAAATCGGAAATAATATTTAGTTAAATAAATAAACTCATTTTTTCTAATTGTTTTTGGTTTTATTTGTCAGTCACTGAATAATGCGCCTTCATCGATCAATATTTTTCTTCTACATTAGGTATAATGATAGCGTAAAACACTTACTTGACGAATTTGTTCCATAATGTGCACTGTACAGCAGAGATAAATAAATGAATAAATATTAAGTACGGTAAGTCGAATAAAAGAATTAAATTACCTGATTGCAATAAAATTATTGAAGGTGAATAGTCATAAATGCCAACAACTGCAGTATCTTTTACATCAACGATTCTAACTGTAAATGATATACTGTACATTAAAGACCAAACTTCATTCAAACAGTCTAGAAATGCATTGCACTAGCATGAATTTAATATACTTACGAATAAGAAAAATGTATGCGAGCACAGTGAAATGCATCGTCGATCTGATCTTAAGCTAATCGGTAAACTAATCAGTAATCAACATCAATATTACCAAGGATATTACCAAGAAAAGACACTCTTATTCACAAAGGGTGTATTAGATTGTAATGATGTCGTTAAATTATTGTTGACATTAAAATACGACGTCGTTAAAACTCGAGAATACGTAAGACATAAAATTAAAGTGCTTATGTTTACATTGCAAAAAAGAAACCACAATGATATACGGTATGTAGCTAAACTACGTCACGTAAATTGATCAATGATTTATGATTGCAATTATACATCAATTTCGCATTTGTTGTTAGGAATAGGAAGGTTAAGAATCTTCTAGATCTAGATGCTCCAGTCCAAAAATCCACGATCCGAGGCTATATAGCAAATGCACAAGAGAAATAAATAATTAAATAATCTGAGAAAAGTCAAATAGAAAATTTAAATTATTCGTTTGCAGTAGGCGTACTGTATCGATGTAACTTACGAATGAGAAGAATGTATGCGATCATGACGAAAAACATCGTTGAATTGTGCTAAACATACAACCACCATTCAAAGTCAATATTACCAAGGAAACTAATTCATATTTCAATAAGAAAAAGCATGTCAATAATAGCACATTACTTTTCAGCTATTTATAAAAGCCACACCACGAAAACCTATCTTGATATCGCGCAGAAAATGTCTTTAAAAAACCAATTATTTAGCAAATTATAGAGAAGGAAGTTAAACTGTTTACAGTCGAAATTAATTACAAATAATATAATGTATTAGCTGACAGTGAACCCTAGTGACGAATTTGGCGCAATACAAATATTTAATTCAAATCAAATACAATTTAAAATATGGTTGAGGTGATTGAGTTACAATAAGGTATAGAATATAGCTTAGCTGATTTTTCTTATACACGATCAAACAAGTGATGGGTGACAAGCAGTAGAATAACGAACAAGTTCAATTTAAAAGACTTAAAAGTAGACACAAGAGGGGACGCTTTGAATTTGACGATGCTACAGTGCGAGCAGACAACCCGAGACCGAACCAAATGCAAACGGCAATGGATCCAATTAGCTCTTGCCACCCCATGAACAGAACATGGCTATTGTCCAAACTTCAAAAATAGGGATGCTGGACAAAACAACATTCTGGTATCTGCCTTAGGAGTATGAAACACCAGCACCAAAATGATAAAATCTGATCACCAAGCAATGGTCTAGCAAAACCATTTACAGACAAGAAGTAATAAAGTGGAGAAGCTATTTTATTTCTTCATCGTTATAAATTATAATACAGCTAATGAGCTTTCATAAATTACGAAAACAAAACTTATTCATTATTAATTCAAGTACCCCACACAAAAGTGCCGTAAAAATCCCACTGATTACAACGAAGAATGGTCCTTTGATTTCTTGAAAACCAATAGAAAAAAATCGATGATGTGTACATTTTTCCCAATATTTAAAATGTCGCTTGTTTATAATAGATAAGATTCCTCGTTCGTTTAGCACAATAAACCTACAGTATTAAAAAGAATTTTAAATATTTCTCCTTGAAGATACGTGTAAAATAATTCATTACTTTTGATTAAAGAAATCAACATGAGAAAAATTACTGGCATATGCAAACGATAAAATGTCCATTTTGAAGTAATGCTCAGCTACATCAAAACTGCATGGAGTTTTTATGAATTGTTGAACACTTGGAATTGCTGTAATAAATGCAGCCTTTTTTTTCATAACAGCATCCATTCCTTCCTGTGAAGTACGGACAACTAGATGTGGGTAAGCATCGAGTGGTGGTTTCTATAAGTACATTTGTAAAAATGAAAGTACGTACCCTAATTAATTTCTGGAATTTAAATTAGTATAGTCATCACTCACCAAAAAATAATCATGAATATTACCCCCCTCAAGAACAACGGGTAGATAATTGGTTTCAGTTAACATATCTTGAAATGACGTAAAAGGAATTATAGGTTGGATAGTAGAAAATGAAGCAGTTAATAACGAAGAGTAAATAGATAAGATCAGCATCGAGTAAAAGAAATAAATACTGAAGCACAGTTTCATAGAACGTGCAGGTGGAAATGTCATATTTCCCAACATTACGACGGGCCAACAAAATAGAAAATCGTTTAACACACTCTGAACAAGTCCAAAGAAACATCTTTTCCTGGCGTAATCTGCCATAAACTTGAATATAATAAGTATCAAGGATATGGAAAATATGCAGAGCCAGATGTTTATGTTGAATGGCTTTAAAAAGAAATGTAAATCCGATTCGAAACCATCCAATTTTTTGTAAAGAATGTCAAACTTGTAATCAGCTATTTGCGGAGAATTTTTCAAGTAGTCCCTATTTTGTCTGTTGACAATAATACCACAAGTAACATCAGCTTTCTAAAGCAAAAAAAATACAATTAAATTACGGCATGTAACGCAATCAAATCTGTCTCCTTACTCCATAAACGACATCACCCACCATCCCAGACCACCTGCCTTTCCTAAGCACACCAAATTCTGGTTCTGTCGAATGGATTACCTCCAAACTTAAATGTAGAAATCAAATTTTACGATTGTAATTATAATGAGTATTTCTTCTCCACTTGTAACCCAAAAACTCCATTATTGTCTGTAAATAGTAAATACACAGGAGCCAAAGTTATCTGTACAGTATATACAGTAAATAAGAATAAATCACTTGATGGAATATAATTTTTTGTTGTGATTAACTAATACGCGAGTCTCTAATAAAGCGCGGAAAAAAACTTCATTCGGCACTGAATAGTGCGCGGGTGCACTATTCGAGGATTTACGGTATAGCAGATTAAACTAAATAGCAAATTTTCTGTTGGTCAGTTACTACATATCACACGCGTGACTTCGTCTGTACGCGATCGATATTTTTTTCTCTCCTAATGGGTGCCATAAACACTTACTTGGTTGCTGTGTTTAAGAAAGAGCGCTGTACAGAAGAGATAATAATTAAATAATCTGAGAAAAGTTAAATAGAAAATTTAAATTACTCGTATGCAATAGGCGTGTCGATGGAACATAGTCACACGTGCTGTAATTTGAACTTTTCTGGCCATAAATGATTCTTACTGAAAATAATACATACGGTATACATATGCCTAAGTATAAATCTGTAAAATAGTCCTTCATCGTGTGTAACTTACGAATGAGAAGAATGTGTGCGATCACAACGAAAAACATCGTCAAAATGTGCTAACATTGTACCAGTCAAAGTCAATATTACCAAGGAAACTAAAATAATTCATATTTCAAAGCGATAAAACAAAGACCATAATTGACAAATAATTATTTGCACATTGCTTTTCAGCTATTTTTAAAAACCATTTACCATACTTACCACGAAAGCACCAATTTTCAGAAAAAGTCTTCACAAAACCAATTATTTAGCAAATTGCACAGATGGAAGTTAAACTGTTCATAGTACAACTTAATTACAAAAACTATACCTAATGTATTAGCTGATAGTGAACCCTAGTGACGAATTTGGTGAATACAAATACAGTAATTCAAATAAAATACCACTTTGAATATGGTTGAGGTGATTGAATTGAAACGAGGTATCACTGAGCTGCTTTTTTCTATACTTGATCAAAAAACTGATGGGTGTTATCAAAAGTAAATATTTATTTACTTTTGGTGTTATGCAGTTGAATATCGCCAAAGATAAATTCAAAAGACTTACAAGTAAGTATACATAAAAGAGAAGACGCCTTGAATTTGATGATGCCACAGTGCGAGCAGACAACCGAGACCGAACCAATAGCAAACGGCAATCATCCGGTTAGCTCGTGCCACCACAAGGGTGCAGAGCATGCAGTAACTTAAATTAAATTAAATTAAAAACGCACTTTTGTTTAGACATGATTAGGTCAATATAGGAAGTTGGGTACGCCAAATCCAATGTAGCAATCATTTCCAACTGAACAACACCAAACAGGTTTCTCCACCCCTGC
>JAQFZO010000962.1:0-19074 GCA_034695885.1 Geophilus flavus | reverse complement strand
TTGAATGAACAGTTAAGGAAATGAAATCGATACGCTAATCCGGAACTGAAATTTCTAAGAAACAAAAACCATATGAAAGAGGGCCCTATTGGCTTTAGCACCAAGATGCCTCTCAGTGCTTACTAATGGGAGAACCATATAGAGGTAGGGCTTGGAAGTTTCTCTCCTACCACTGAAAGAAAAAAGATGAAACCTGAACATAATGCAGACATGGAAATAAAAAATGAAGTGAGACAGACAGATCACCTATAGGCTAGTCGCTTCAGCACCAAGGTGCCGCTTGGTGCCTACTAATCAGAGAACCTCAAAAACCCTGACTATCCTAAATTAAAATTGAATAAAAATGAAGCCGAATCCCTACACGGCCATGCTGTGTTGTTTGTTGTTGGCAATTTTGTACAATGGAGATTTGTTCTGTCCTGTGTATGGCAGTGATGACGTTGTACAGAAAAGTCTAACAAAGGATTCGTCACCCTACACGATGCTTTTAGACCATTGTCGGTTTTTTTAAGGATAAAAATGGCAAAATAATTTACGAAACGTGGCAAAAACGACTGAAATTCCTAACAGATGTGCCTAATTGGGACAATAGGGGTGTGAATAAACAAATTGAACAGTACATGCCAACTGTAAACAATCCATTACAATGCAAAATTATGTTTGGAACTGAATTTGGACCCCTTATTCGAAGTATTTTCGAATAATTCTGCGAACGGACACAGATCAATATGCATACCACATTTATACGAATTTTCAAGTAAATCTGTTAGACCAGTTTTCGGGTTTTTGTGTCAACATTTCAGATTTTGAGTTGAAAAAATCGTTTTAACACACTTTTTTAAGTTAATAGATATACTAACGTAGATATATGACTTTATTGACACTTGAATGGATTATATTTCGTTTCGCGCCGAGCTACTTCTCCTTTGGTCTTTTTGGTCCGTGCGTCACGATTGCACTGCCGGTAGGCCTTACGTGCACTGGCTGTCCTGTCCAGGGGTTTTCCTCTGGCATTTTGGTTGATGTGGTCTTCTCTTCAGTATGATCAATATCCTCTATCCTCTATCAATCCTTGTAGTGGTTTTACTAAGGCCTGATGGTGAGGAACTCGATGTTGATGATGCTGCACTGGATTTTTCGTGAAGACTGTAGACTCAGCTGCCTTCACTTCCTGTTGGAGGGCAAATCCCGCAGAAACGTGTGGTGTTGGGATTGGTCGGAGCCGAATCCTCTGGACTTCGCAGGGGGTCTTAAGTCTGTGGTCCGATAAACCTAATATGAAATAGGGCGCAAGAGGGTGCTGCAAGCCTGCAAATGTCACCTGTACGAGAGTGCACTCTCTTATAGAAGTATAGAACAAAAATCAAATAACACAATTTAAATTTTTACACAATCCAAAATTTTTTACAAGCCTAATTTATCTCAATTATGTATCCGCATTGTGCTTGAACAAACCAGCTAAAGTCAAGTGGAAAGGAAGGGAAGACCAGCACAACCAAAATGAAAAAACAAACAGAAAAATCATAAACGCAAAATTCAAAGAGTAAAAGAATACCAGGAACCCAAAGCAACAATGGAGACACGGAAACAGAAAAATGAAGTAGTGAGAAAAAAAGAGAAAAGATTACCAATAACAATAGACCCTGTTAGCTTCAGCACCAAGACGCGCGCCATTACCAACTAATGGGTGATAACAAGTTTCTCCCCAAACAAGATTGAAATTACAGCTCTTTTATTTTTGACAGGAGCAGTATTGAAGTATGAAACCCTTAGTCAAAGCTGTAGGACAAAGTTTTAGACTGACTGTTATTATTGAGTTACTTATTTCGATTCACCTCTGTAAGGCCCTCAGCAGCTACTATGGCCAAACAGGACCTGCCAAAGTCTTAAAATGAAACAATTTCAGCAGAAACAAAAAGTTTTCAAAGCACACTCAAACCCAAAAGTTAGTTAATGCAAATTTAACCAGTCAAAAACTATGTCCATTGTGTTAGGGCAACTAAGTTGATGCCAAGTGGAAAGAAAAAACCACTGGTAAAAACCAAAATGGAAAAACAAACAGAATAATCATAAAACTAAAATTAAAAGCAGAAAAGAATGACCAGAAACCTGATAATGTCAATGGAGACATGAAAAAAGAAAATGAAGAAATGAGAAAAGAAGAGAATAGATAGAGTAGGCCCAGTTAACTTCACTCCAAGATGCCTCTTGAAGTCTACTAATAGGAGGAACAACAGAGGTAGGGCTTGAAAGTTTCTTCCCCCTCAGAACACAATACTGCATAAAAAATATTTATGACGGAATGTTTACAACCAATATGGTTATTATTGTTAGTGAGATATTGTTAGCTGATTACCACCGTAATCCTCCCACACAACCGAGATTTGTTCGGTGAGGACTAGCCATATTTAGAATACGGTTGAGACAGGTGATTGAGGGAATATTGTCTCCTGCAGTGTTCCCTGACCCCGTGCAGGCATGAAAACACGTGCGTGCCTGGGGAATCATACGTTGTGAAGCCCTAGTGCCCGAATTTCGACAGTTGGGTCAGAGTCGTCTTACTACTAGAACGAGACTGTGGTGGAAATACACCTGGGCAGGAAATCTGGCCTCTGAGATTAAAAGACTTCGGACCGAATTTCAAGCTCAAGCTGAGAAAACACTTCCTACGATGGAGAAGAGCTTATTAGCTCACGTGGAAAAATTGACTTGAATGTTTAGTTGAAAAGCCGACAATGTGCAAAAGAAAAAAAAATTAAATTATAGCATTTTCTTAGAGATAAGGAAATTCTTAGGAAGAAATTTTTATTCTTCTCTCAAGTGGGATTTTGTAACAACAAAAAATCCCACAAAAGCTGATAATTCGGTTGTAAAACTAGGAGATTAATAATTAGAAAATCCCCTCAGATTAAATAAAAATTATGTTTTATTTGAAATTGTAGGTTTCTGACTTATTTTATAATTCACAAGCCCTAATGTGGAATCCTCCTAAGCAAATCCTCGAAACGCGAGTAAAATTGGGAATTTCTTAGAAATAAGAAAATCCCTTGAAAGAAATTTTTATATCTCTGCTATGTGGGTTTCGTAAAAATTTAGGAATTTATTTCTCCTTCCCCAGGTATTCCCTTACTCCCCCACCAGATGGATTTCGTTTGCGAGCTGAAAATAGCACGGCACACTATGTGTTCCTCAAATTACTAGTTCCACTAGTTAAGTTTGTTAAACAAATTATGCCAGACTCAAACTTCGGCCTGTATACTTCTGGGGCTGCTGAAAAGCAGTACCTGCTGGAAAAATCGTGAGCAACGTTATAATCACTGCACCTCATTGAATGTGTGGCCTGGACAGAACCCCATATATGTTATTCCTATAGAAGCCAGTCCAAGCCACACATTCAATAAATTTACGTGATTATAACGTTGATCAAAGTATTTTAACGTTAGGGGAAACATTTAGGACATATAGCGTACGTAAATTCATTGAATGTGTGGCCTGGACTGACCTCCATTGGATGAGGTTTTGTCCAGGCCTCACATTCAATGAGGTGCAGTGATTATAACGTTGCTCACGGTGTTTTAATGTTAAGGGAACCTTTCAGGACATGTTGTACCGTACATTCATTGCTTTACAGGTCCCAAATTGCTTCAATTATTTTCACAAAGTCAAAAAATTCAAAAATACCATCAAAACAAGCCAAATCACCATGCCCAAACAATCCTTTAAACCACGAAATAACCCATGGATGATGATGTATTGATGTTATGAAGCAACGTGGTGAAGGAATTTGTTATTTAACTTGAGTTTTTAAGTGTTTGTTCATGTTTTTCTCCCCTGAACCTATCATTTTGTCGCACCCCAAATTTAGTTTTTGTTAAATAAAAAATTTTGTTTTTGCTCTATGACTTTATGACTTACAGCACATGTTTATACATCACTTTAACACATTTTGGTAAAAGGTGGCTTTCCTGGAAGCACGCTTTGAAGGAAAACAATAAAAAATTGGGGTGAACCTATCATTTTGTCGCGGACTGTATAAACTTCTGTTTATTTACACATTTGTAACCTAGGTTACACTTACAGCGTGCTACAATGGAATTTTATCAAGAAATAACTTATATTGGATCGATATAATAAATAAAGCTTTATTTTTGGAATCTACATTCAACATTCAAACGTTTGCGCGCGAAGAAGGTCCACGCATGCGCGATACGAATATGGTAAGTAAAATCTCTAAAATCCACTATTTTAGTTCCAGATTTTTGCTAATTGATGTCTATTGACTATCCAGCGCTTTCTCACCCAAATCGTCATCAGAAAAATAAATAAATAAATAAATAAATAAATAAATCATTTATTTCAACAAAATTTACAAATCTTATTTTTTTTCTATCAGAGCCTTTGTATACGCATCACAGAAGCATTTCAATTCATCAATGGAAGTTTATTCAAAAAATGTTACACGAAAAAAAAATTAAACCCAAAATTACAAATGTTGTGGCTTCGTTTCGTCCCAAATCGATCTTCCATCACACAGACAAATTTTTTTCGGATTTTGAAAAATTCCAGGCGACCTCGCTATAACGCCACATGCCAATCTACTATCAGAAAAATTTTTATTTACATTTTTTTAAAAAATATTTTTTTTTTTCAAACTAACCCAACTCCAGAATTTCCATCGATAAAGGAAGAATCGTGTTTTCCTTTACCCAAATCGTCCCTGTCGGCATTGATGACGAGGGAACGTCCGATGATGTTCGGAACACAGACTAGTTTGTCTTCGAATCGGAATGCTGCTCGGCCTTGCCCGTCGGCCATGACATTTCCTAAGTCTCCGACGTGCTGGAATTTCAAATTTAATGAGTTTTAATTATTTTTAAAACAATATATTTTATATTTATATTTATTTTTTTGCTTGACTGATAGTGGATTGATTATTTCACATGATTTTTTTCCAGTCGGTTGATGTCAAATGTTTTGATGTTTTACTGTAGTTTCTTTGATTAATAGGGCACAGATGTTCATGCTCTTAAAAACTTAAAAATATGCAAGCAAATACTATTAAAATTTCCCAAAATTCAATGAAAAGGGGGAAAATTTAAATAGAGAATCACAGAGATTTGTAAAAATTCAACCATAACTCAATTTCTGATTGATTTTATGCAAATTACAGTGAAGTTAGATTGAATTTTCTCCACTCATAGGGATCTTCATAAAATCAGACAATTTTGTGATTATGGGATAACCCACCAATCCCCGTCATGGATGGTTTCTTGGTGGTTTCTGCCCTGACACAACAATGACCGTGTGATATTGCATTAACCAATGGGATGAATAATCGCTGCACACTAGTGCAAAATCAAAAGTGCTCGGAATCGAAATTTTGCCTTGGCACTAGTGCGATTGGGATTATTTACCTCATTGGTAAAGTCAAATCACTTGCGATTATTGCAGTGTTGGTCAGAAACACATGCGTGACAGGTATTGGTGGGTTAGTCAATAATTGCACAATCAAGAATTTGCAAAATTGACTGATTTATGAAGACCCTCTAATGACAATAAAATTTGCAAAAATTAAATGAGAAATTAATTTGAGATTTTATTTTTTCAAATTTCTGTGGTATGTTTGAATTTTATCCAAAATGGTGAGTATCACCAGATTGAACGGGAAATTTCAAAAATTCAATAAAATTAACTATTTTACAATGCATGCGAAAATTGCAGATATTTTTAAAAAGATTTGGGAGCATATATTTGGTTCTTTATGGGAAATTTTTGATGGATTTTTGTGAATTTTGGCGATACCCAGTTGTACGATGGTTAATTTTATCGAATTTTGGCAATTTCCTGTTCAATTTGATAATACTCGTCATTTTGGAAAAAATTCAAACAGAAATCACAGGAATTTAAAAAAATTAATTCACACAAATCACAGAAATTTAAAAATATAAAATCAGAAATCGATTTCTGGTTTAATTTTCGCAAATATCTGTAAGTGGAGAAAAGTCAATCTGAATTCACTGAATTTGTATAAAATCAACCAGAAATTGAGTTATGGTTGACTTTTTACAAATTTTGTCCAATTAATGCAAAGTTTTCCTCTTTCCATTGAATTTTGGGAAATATAAATAACATATTTAACAGCTTATTAAAATTTTTTCCCAGTACAAGAAGGTTCTGTATTTTAAAAAATTTGATTTTTCTATACCAAATGACTCAAATAAAATTCTCTAGTTTACTATTGCTACGCTATTATGCAGATTTTCGTCTTTCTACATGATTTTTTTACCGATTCCCTGTGTTCTGTAAAGATTACAAACAATGTTTGCAGAAAAAAGACCATCGGAGTATCCAAAAATCGTATAAAAACAACGAAATTCGGTAAAACTCAAGCAAAAACCAACGAAATTCGAAAAAAATAGAGAAAAAAACAACGAAATTCGGTAAAAATCAAGCAGAAAACAACGAAATTTGGTAAAAATCAAGCAGAAAACAACGAAAATTCTTTAAAATTGTAAAAAAAAAAAAAAAACGAAAAATTCGATTGATCAATCCATTCATCTGGATAATAAATCACGTGACACCATCCACCATCTATTCAATTAATCCTTTTCTTCATTTTTACCCTTTCTTTATCAAATCGACCTCCGTGTTTCTTTTTATATGGATTGTAATGATTACCTACACTGAAAGAAGTAAATAAATGAGTAAATTTGTTTTTTTTGTTGCTACATTTCATAATTTCAACCTTAAACACCCATTGGAAAGGTCGCCTAATTCGTGTATATGAAGTCCGTGTTCTCCCGGCGTTAATCCATCAATCGTACCATCTATGAGACACGTATCGTCTTTTATTTGCAGGAATCTCACGACTCCCAGTACTGGAGATGAACCGCTCAACATGGCTACAGCGGCACTGAAATTTGGGTTGTCTGAAATGAAAAAATAAATTTTTTTAATAAAAAATGTTTAAAATAATTTTTTTCCAACGAATAAATTTTTTTTAAATGACTATTAATTTTTTCTTTAGGGAAAAATAATTTTTTTTGTTCAGAAAGATTTTTTTGGTCCAAAATAATTTTTTTGTTGGTTTGAAAATTTATACCTGCGGTTCCAAACCCTTTAAAAACGGCTTTAAGGCCACTGCTTTCGATGAGATTTTGAGTGTCTGCTACCGATAGTGATGTTTCCACAATTACTTGTTCGTTTTCCAAATTTATCGACACATTTTTAATTTCCGGCGAGTTTGAAAGTGATTTTTGAATCGAATCGACGCAGTTTTGACATGTCATCTGCACCGCGAATTCGATCTGAGAAAAAATAAGAAAATTATTAGATTTAATCGTCTGTTTCGTAGAAAATTGGATTAATAAATAAAATATTTCAATAATATACTACGTAAAAAATTCTCTTACTTTCGCAGTGGCCTCCATTTTGTAAACTTCAATGCAACACGCATGCGCAGAACTACGAAACACACCTGTAGGAGTCGAATAAATTTTAAAAATTAAAAATTATCAATAAATTTTAACTAAAAAACAATTAATTAATCAAATTTTTTAAAAAATTAATTTTTAATTCTCATAAAATTTCATCAATGGCGGTCGTGATTTACGAAAATCCCGCCAGGCGGCGATAGTAGTATCAAAATACGCTACCAGGCGTCGTTTTGAACCGTTTACCCGTTAAAATACGAGTAAAAATACAGGCACAGATAGAAACAACGACGATTAAAATTCGGATAAATCGTAAAAGCTATGAATATGTTTATCGCCAAACTCAACAGCTGAGGAAACGGTAATCAAATTAATGCAACCAATTTCGTATTTTTGGCTTTGACACGGCCTTGATTGAAAATGTCAACTACCCGACGAGAACACATCTACGAAATACGAACAAAAAGTAAACAAAAACATCAATAACCTCAAATTAACGCAGAATATTAATTTTTTTTTAGTTTTCACAGACGAAAAATGCGATTTTTGCCACAAATCCGACTCGGACGAGTTGAATTTGGGAAAATTTCACAAATTGGGAGACACAAAAGTCCATTACTTTTGTATGGTAAGTTGAAAATTGTTGAAATTTATTTTCTTTTATTAAAATTTATCTTTTTTTTTTCAGTTACTCAGCAGCGGGTTGGTCCAA
Organism: Geophilus flavus; assembly: GCA_034695885.1. Lineage (NCBI taxonomy): Eukaryota > Metazoa > Arthropoda > Chilopoda > Geophilomorpha > Geophilidae > Geophilus > Geophilus flavus. The sequence goes on along the minus strand of JAQFZO010000962.1, from coordinate 10,929 downwards.
AGTGGAACGGACGACCAGGGAATTTTGGGGTTTATGAACAGTGATATCAAAGACGAACTTCGTCGAGGACAAAAATTGGTGAAAATTAATGAAAATTTGAATTTTTTCGTGAAAAAGTTATAAAATTTGAATTTTTTGATGACAAAAATTATAAAACTTCAAGTATTAGGTAAAAAAATTATAAAATTTCAATTATTCGATGAAAAAATTATAAAATTTCAATTATTCGATGAAAAAATAATGAAAATTTGAATTGTTTCTTGAAAAAATTAGAAATATTGAATTTTTTGATGAAAAAATTATAAAATTTCACTTTTTACAGAAATGTGGTTACTGTAAACGTACGGGAGCGACGATTGGATGTGCGGAAAATAGATGTTCGTTGAAATTTCACCTGCCCTGTGCAGTTAGAAACCATAGTTTGCATCAATTCTACGGCGTTTTTCCGTAATAATTTTTTCTTTATTTTTTTAGTAAAAATTGAATTTTTGTAAATTTTTTAATTTTGTTTTTATTTCTAGATCTTTCTGCGAAAGACACAAACCAAGACAAAAGATATGGAAAAAAGACTACGAGAATTTTCATTCGGGGACGAAAATTTGCGGCATTTGTTTACTTTCTATCGAAAAACTTTGTCCGCATTCTACGCTGAAAGCAACTTGTTGTAAAAACACTTTCTTCCATCGTGCGTGTGTACAGGTGACGATTTGTTGAACTACTGTAGAAAAAATTAGATTTTATCCAATCTACTACTACTGCGTGCCAAAATACTAAAATACTGTCTTTTTTTGATGGTTAGAAAAACTTAAATTTCTTTAAGAGTTTAATGAATATTAAAAAACGGACTTAGGGTGATTTAAAGACCCATCAGAGCTATCATTTCATGTAAAGTATTTGAAATTTGGTGGAAAAGTGTTGGAGAAAAAAATTAAAAACCTCAAAAATTGGTTTTTCCAATTTTTCCAATAACTCGAGAACCAGATGAGATAAAATAAAAAACTAAACAGATTTAGGATGTTCGATTTATTGGCAAACTTTTCTATAGTGGATGGATGGGTCTAACTAAGCTTCAAAAAAAGAGCTATGTAATTGACTTCGAGAGCCCGATTTTTCAAAAAGTCAGTAGAACCAGAATTTTCTTTAGAATAGTAAGTGACTTCAGGGTAGTTTTGTACATGCAAGTCTCTAACATCCCCCTGATGGACAACCATATTTTTCAACAACTCTGGGTGCACTGATTTTTTGAAAAATGGGGATCTCGAAGTTAATTACATAGCTCCATTATAACTTTTTTTGAGGCTTACTTAGACCCATATATTCAATTTAGAAAAGTTTACCAATAAATCAAACATTCTAATTCTGTTTAGTTTTTAATTTTATCTCATCTGGTTCTCGAGTTATTGAAAAAATTGAAAAATCCCATTTTTGAGGTTTTTAATTATTTTCTCCAAAAGTTTTTCACCAAATTTCAAATACTTTACACGAAATGATAGCTCTGGTGAGTCTTTAAATCATCCTAAATCGGTTTCTTAATATTCATTAATCTTTTAAAGAAATTGACGTTTTTCTAACCATAATAAAAATGGTGAAAGCATAAATCTTTTCGGCAGATAAGATCACGAGTAGCCGCGTGTGAGATTATGTGTCAGAAAGATTTAAATTTTTTTAAAAGTATTTTCATATTGTATTTTGTATTTCAAAAAAAAAATTATTTTGCCCAGTCCTGCTATTTTGATTGGTTTTTCAAATAGAATTTCGAAAAAAGTTTAATTTAATTTATATTTTTAAATTTATTTATTTTTTTATTTTATTTTTTGTACTTTACAGAAACAAGCTGTGAATTCCGGATACTTTTTCAAATGTCCTTTGTGCAATAACAAGGAAAAATTTCAAAAGGAAATGCTCGAATACGGAATTTATATACCGGAACAGTAATTTTTATTTATAGATTTTAGATATTTTAGTCAAAATTTTAATTTTATTTTGTCTACTTTCAGAGATGCGAGTTGGGAACTCGAAAACAACGCCTATCATGAGTTGTATATCCGGCACAATCGATGCGACATGCCGGAATGTTTATGCCCGAAAGGAAGATTTAAAAACGATGAAAGGTAAAAATAAAAATAGAAATGTCGGTCGATTTGGTTTTTGGTTTCTGGAAATCGATATTTCGGGTTTAGTCGAGTTATTTTACTATAAATTTGACCAAAAATAGGATTTTGGGATTTAATTGCGTGAAATATTTTGAAATTTTCTTCAAGTTTTGGAAAGAAATTTTACATTTTCAAAGAAAATTAGTATTTTCAATGTCAATCGCATTTTATCGACTGATCTTGACGATATGACCGATTTTTTGTGTTATAACTGCAAACAACTCATTACTGCGCACTCGCGTGGACTTAGCCAAAATTAGTGAAAATTGTAGTTTTCTAGGGCTGGGACTCGATTAAAATTTTTGCTCGATTAATCATAATATTTTAATCAGCTAGAAAAAGTTGATTGAAAATATTAAAAACCCAAAAAAATTATTGGTCAAATTGTGTGAAATTTAAGAAATTGAAACCAATTTTTAAGGAAAAATTGATTGAAAAATTGATTTTTGCCGTTTTCCATTAATTTCTATCGATTTTCTACAGATTTCCATTGATTTAACCAATGACACTAACTTCTTTGGTGCCATTTTGAATTCGATTAATCAAATTATAAGAAATTTTAATACGATAAAACTTTTAATTGAATAGAAAAATATTTAAAACCATTTTTAACTAATTATTAGGGACCGGATCTTTATCTAAATTAATAATTTTTTCTTTGCCATAAAACACTGAAATAAACACAGAAACGATTGAATCTGTTAATGTAGACCCAAGTTTTTGTTTTAAACAAAAATAAATATTTTGCCAATTTTGGCAAAAAAAAAAAATATATATTTTGCCGTTTGTGGCCAAAAAAATTTAATTTTTTTCTAAATTTTAACAAAAATAAATGAGTAAATAACAAGTTAATAAATAAAGAACAAATGGATTGAAACATGGAAATTATAAATTTATTTATTTATTTATTTATTTATTATTATTTTTTTTAGTCCTGAAAGCGACTGGAGGCTATTTTTGTGCAACTCGTGTGGATCACAAGGCTGCCACATGAGATGCGCAAACATAAGATGGCGATACTACAAATGGGAATGCGAAAGCTGTCGAAGTATTAACAGACGACGTAAGGAATTTCCTCGAAAATTCAAAAAAATCATTTTAATAACTTAAAAAAAAATTATTTCCAGGCAATTCGGTCCCAAGTCCACCGCCCAAACGTCCGAGAATCAACGATTCGTCCAATTTAGTACAAAATAACTGGGAAATGACGGAAGAACGAACAGAATCGGAGAAAAACGATTCTTCACGAAGTGAAAACAGCGAAACCGACACTGCCGACAGTGCAAAGGAATCAGACGCAGACATCGACATCGACGTAGAAACATGCGAAGAAATTCAAAAACCGACACAAAATTTACCGAAAAACTTCGAACCGGAAGTGATAAACATAACGGACAGTGACGAGTCTGACGACGAGATGACCGACGCTGAAATATTCCCGAAATACCGAAAAAATATCTTTTTTCGACCAAAATTCGGCGAAACTTCGTCGGAGTCGCCAGAAATCGGATCGGTAAACCCGGAAAAATCGACATTTCCGATGAAAGTGGCGCCACATATCGAGGAAATGACGAATCTGACCCCGGGACCGTCTAAAAATGGCGCCGCCGACGACGACCGGTCGGGAATTGAGTCGGAAACAGACCCGGGTTCGTTTTTTAATTTCGATTCCGACTCGGAAATTCAAGTCCGAAGAAACGGATCATCGTTGGTAAAATCGTTGGACACGAGCGACGAACCGGACACTGAAATTTGGGTACCGGAAACGGATAAGAAATACGAATTTTATGCGCATACGGGAAAATCTGGCGTGAAAATCGTCGTTATGACAGCGGGATTGTCGTCTTCCGAAACAGATTAACGTGAATTTTGTTAGTTTTGTCGGTTTAAGACAAAATATTTGTAGAATTGTGTATTTTTATTGGATGAATATTTATTTACCTCTCAAGAAACATCCGGATGTGTGCGGTAAATTTGATTTTTATCAATTTTTTTTTTTTTTGTTATTTATTTTGTGATTTATTCAATGCTGCCATTATAAATAGACATGAACTGAAAAAAAAATGTTTGTTTGCTTTATTTTTATTTGATTTATTTTATTTTTAAGGATAATAAGGGGGAAAATGGCGATGAAACGACATGAAACCACTTGTTGATGAAAATTTGAGGTATTTTAGTCCAGGGAGGGATTCTCCTTCAACCGATTGGTTTATTTGAAAAAATTAAGTTGTGTCAACCAATGTCAGTACAGGAGAATCCCTGTCGAGACATTTCCATTAAAAATAGAAGAAAATTCCATCAAAATTCCAAATTTTTTAAATTTTAAAATCCCAGAAATCCCTAAAAGTCCCTAAAATCTTTATTAAATCTCTAAATCTCTTAAAATATATACGAAATCTTAAATTCTGTACAAAAATTCAAAATCTTTTAAATAATCCACAATCATTTAAAAAGTCCCTGAAATCTTTCTAAAACTCAAAATCTATACAAAATCTTATAAAATCCTTAAAAATCCCAGAAAACTTTCAAAATCCATACTGTAAAAAATCTCAGAGAAATCCTTTAAAGTCCCAAAAATATAAAAATATAAAAACACTCTAAATCTCTCTAAATCTGGTAAAGTTCCAGAGAAGTCCTTAAAAATTCCCAAAATTCTTATTAAATCTAAACAAAATCCCTTAAAATCTATACTAAATCTGTAAAAATCTTTACAAAATTGTACAAAACTCCAGAGAAATCCTTAAAAATCTCAAAAATCTTTTAAATCTATATAAAACTCTGAAAATAAACAAAATCTTTCAAATAATCCTCAAAATCCTTAAAAATCCCAACTAAACTTTCAAAATCCCAAAGAAATCCTTAAAAATCCCAAAATGCCAGAGAAATTCTTAAAAATCTCAAAATCAATACAAAATGTTTTAAATAATCCTCAAAATCATTCAAAAACCCGAAAATCTTTCAAAATCTCTGAAAATCTCAATATTAAAAAAATAGTTTAAAATCATTCAAAAATCGTTCAAAATCTCCGAATATCTCAAAATATATTTCTAAAAACTCTCTTAAAATTCCATAAAAATCCCCAAAATCATTCAAAATCTACAAAAATCTCTTAAAATCTCATCTCTCTTAAAACTTCCTCAACGTCGCTCCTCCCTCCCGGCCAATTCTCGCAACATCTCGTTGCGCAACGTGAATCCCCGAGACAAACACAAATCGTCTGCACGCGAGTACGGGCGTGAGGCGAAAGAAACAACACCAAACACAAAATCAAACATGCCTATCGTTTTACTGGAACGTGAATCCTCCCAAGTGTCACGGTTATGGAAATATTCGCAGATTTTATTCCATTCGATGGCGTTTTTAGGAAGCATCTTATCGTGCATTCCATTCGAAAAAGTGCGAAGCACATTTCAAGGAAATTGTGTGCTCAACGCCCATTTGGCTCTGATGTTTCAAGAAGGCAGAGTTAAAGTCAACGAGGATCCAGGACACACGAAATGGGGATCGAACACGAGTTGTTCGTTTTGTTTATACAGTATCGTTGCTTCTGCCATTTATTCCTTCGTTTTTGGATGGTTTTATGCCATGTGTCCCCGCGGAGGGAGACCAACGAGATGGTTAGTGGTTTATTTATTAATTTCGTTGTTGTTGTTTTTGTTTGTTTTTTTGTCGGTCGGCTTATGGTGTTTTTTTTAATGTTTTTGGGGATATTTTTTTTGTTTTGAATTTTTTTGATTTCTGGTGATTTTTTTGGCTGTTTCCTTTTTTTTTTTTTTTTTTTAATGTATTTTTGAAATGTTTATGGCGGTTTTTTGAGGTTTTTAAAAAATATTTTGCGAATTTTTCTGAAAAAATTTGTCGTGTTGTTTTGTGTTTTAGATAGTTTTTTGCAAAGTTTTTGGTGTTATTTTTTTATGTTTTCTGAGTAATTTTTGCGGTTTTTTGATGTTTTTTAAAACGTGTTGGGCGTTATTTTAATATTTTTTGATGTTTCAAGCGAATTTTTGATGAGTTTTGGCCGATTTTTGATTTTTTTGATGATTTTTTTTTTTCGTGGGTTCGCATGTTTTAGGCATTTTATGCTGGGTTTTTCGTCTTTTTGGGGTTTTTTGATGTTTTGGGCCGTTTTTTACAGGGTTTATAATGTTTTTTTTTTATTTTTAAGCAGTTTTCTAAGTAATTTTTGGTATTTTTGATGATTTTTGTTTTTACTTTCTGATATTTTAGGCGATTTTTGCGGGGTTTCTGTTTTTTGTTTTGAATTTTGATATTTTATATTTTTGTTCTTTTTTGTGATCTTTTTTTACATTTTCAACATTTACCCTAAATATGGCGACCGGTTATGGGTGTGTTTGTCTAAAAATAGGCCGTTGTGTGTAAGAGTTTTGTTTTGTTTGTTTTTTTAATGTAGGAATCCTGAACAAATTGATCGTGAAGTTTTGGTACAAAGTGGGAAAGATGTAATCCAACTTGCACCTGTGTAAGTTCATCGAATTTTTTTTTTTACATTTCCTTGCATATTTTAAAAAAAAGTTTTATAAAATTAAAAAAAAAATTTTGTTTTTGTGGTCGGCCATTTTGATTTTTTTAATTTTTGACAAATGGCGCTCTCGTTAAATCCACAGCTGTGTGTAATACATTTAATCGATTCGTATCATGTTTCTTGTGGCTGTCAAGTGTTTTGACCTATAAATTTTTTATTTTGTAAATAAAGTCGCTTTTGCTCGTCTAGTTTAATCAAACCCGTTATTTCTCGTTGTGCGGTTGTCATGGCAACAGTTTTCAAACACTTGTAAGTTGTGCCTAACTGTTTTTTCAATTTTTTTTGGTTGTTTTAGGGAGTATTCTCCGAGAAAACCGTGGAGGTTGGTGTTTCCCTCGCTGGTTTTCAGCTGTAATTTCGCAATAGTGTTGGCTGTGGTCAGTACGATGATGGTTAATGGTGTCGCCGAGTTTTGTAAAGGGTTGACTGCGCAAACTGATCTCAGGTATATATGGTCGAAAAAAATTAAAATAAAATATTTTTCTTGTGAATTTGTGTTGAATTATTTTAATTTCGTTATTATTTTGTGTTTTGTGTGGACATTTTTGATTTTCTGTTTTTTTTTCTAAATTTTTTTGAATTAAAAAATCGAATAATTAGAAAAAAAATTTTAAAAAATTTAATAAAATTATTTGTTTGCTCTAAAATTATTCAAATTTGCGTAATTATTGTGTTTAGAGGGTTGGGCAGTCGAAATTTGGTCAAAAAAGGATATTTTTTTGAAAAAATTTACAACATTCAAAATAACATTCAAAAAAAATCTGTTAAAAATCTGCATAAAACTAAATTGCATAAATTACGTAATTATTTCTGTTTAGAATGTTGGTTAGTCAAATTATTTTTTTTTATGTAAAAACGGGAGAAATTAGAAAAAATTCCAAAAAAATTCAAATATATTTCTTTTTGTTTAGAATGTTAGTCAAAATATTATACAAAAAATTGAAATTTTTGGTTTTTTTGAATTTTGATCTGAGGTAAAGAGAAAAAATTAGAAAATTAAAAAAAAATGATTTTCAAGTTAAATTTCTGTTAGATTATATTAATTAAGTAATTACTTTAGGTTTAGCGTCAAAATTTTATCAAAAATTGGGCTAGTTTTGCTTTTTGGGTTTTTTTTTCTTTAGAATTTTTATCTCGAGTAAAGTGAAGAAAATTTTTTAAAAAATCAAAAAAATTTAAAAAATAACAAAAGAAAAAATTTGTTGTTATAAAATTTGTTAAATTATCCAAATTTCTTGGTCCAAAAAATGTTTTTCTTATTTAAATTACGTAATTATTTATGGTTTAGAGAATTAAGTCAAAAAATGGTTTTTTATTTAATTGTTTTTTTATTTAAAAAAATCCTGTAGTAAAATTTGTCTGTAATTTACTGAAATGACAATTCTTTTTCGTTTAAAATTGTTAGCCACATTTGGTTAAAAAATTAACCATTTTTAGTTTTTTTGAAAAAATTCGAAAACAAATTTTGTTGTAAAATTTATTTAAAACAACACAAATTACTCAAATGATTATTCATAGTTTGTATTGATTAATCAATCAAAAACTTCCTCCAAAAATAACTTTTAGATATGTATTAATTCCATGAACCATAAACAACACTTATCAACTTAAAAAAAAAAGTCTAGACTCGTTAGAGGCTAATCAACTGATAAAACATATAATTTAGACCTTGAAACGAGGATTCCCGCCCTTGATTTGGCTTCTTACAGAAGCGATGATGTCATAGTTTAACTTTCCTTGACTTTTGAACGAATGCCAGGTGTTTGCTTTTTGTTTTTTATTCTTTTTAAATGTTGTTAATTTATTTATTAGAAGAATGGGTGTGGTGTGAGTTTGAGGAAACTAAAAATAAAAATTAAGAAATGAAGGAAATGATGTGTATTATGTGTTATACTGTACAGAGGCTTTTTTGTTAATTGGATATACGTATCTCTTTCTGGAATAAAAGAATAAAAGGAAACTGCAAACAGGAAAAGATATTTTTAATCAGCTGATTTTTTTTTTTTCAGTTGTCAAAGTTTGCAGGATGTTACGTGGGAGAATTACCATAACATGAAGAATTTTTATGAAAATTTGGTTTTAGCCGAGGTGAGTTTTTATTTTTTTTAAATTTATTTTCTTAGTTTAAGAAAAAAAAAATTTAAAATGTTTAAAAAAAAAATTTAAAATTACAGGTTGAACCTCACTATAACGAATTTTTGGGTCTGAACCTCGTTATAATGAAATTGAATTTAAGGGTCCATTGAAAATGTTTGTCAAGTCGAGAGTTCGTTATATCGAGGTTCGACGCATCCTGCAATGTTAAAACCGTTGTAACAAACCTATTGAGATGGACGTATTTAAATTAGGGCTGGAACTCGATTAAAATTTTTGGTCTATTAATCCCGATATTTTAATCGACTAATCGATATTTAATCGACAAATTGGCTAGAAAAAGTTGATTTAAACTATTAAAAATCACAATTATTTGGTCAAAAAATTTTTGCTCAAATTGGGCGGAATTTAATAAATAGTAGCAAATTTTTAAAAGAAAATCGATTGAAATCAGGGGCATTTCAACAGAATCGCAATTTTCATAAATTTTCGTCATTTTTTGCTCTTTTTTGTTGATTTCATCGATTTTCGTCGATTTTCTACAGATTTCCATCGATTTAACCAATTAGCACTAACTTTTTTCGGCGCCATTTTGAATTTGATTAATCGATTATGCAAAATTTAAATTGGTTAAAACTTTAATTGATTAATCGTCAGCCGTAAAATTGATTTTATGGAGTTTGTTATAACGAGGGTTGACATGTATCTGGTTGTTTTTCCCGCAAAACTTGTTCAAAAATACCGAAAATCCTCTGGGCTGGTAGTCATAAAAAAAACTCAATTTTTGTTTGCTTAAAAAAAACTTAAAATCTTCTTAAATTTTAAGCAAAATCTTGTTAAATAAGATTAAACTAACCTTTCACGAGGTGTTAAATGTGTTTACACATGAAAAGAACAGTTTGGTCAACGTGTTTAATGTTCACCTTTGTGTTTGTATTCATGAAAGTGTTTGCTGTTTTTAGGTCGGTTCATTTGACTGATGGTTTGTCTAATTTGGTAGATAAGTCAGTGAGATAAGAAATTGCAATATGTTTGTAGTAAATCACTTGGAAAGTGTGATCTATTTTGATTCTGGTCGGTGGGTGGAATGTTTATGGTTTAAACTAGCCAGAATCGAGGCCAAGGGACAATTTAGGTATTACTCCACTCTACTCGAATGCCCTAGAATTCGTTGAGGAAGTGTTATGTCATGTGGGAAGGCTTCCCTGCAGTGCAGTGCAGTGCAGTGCAGTGTAGATGATGTAAAAGGAACAGTGAAAATTTTGTTTAGTATTTCTATTTTTAAACACAAGGAATTAAATTTCTTTTTGTTGATTTATTTCAAAGTTAAAACTGTAAGGGGTTTTTGACTTGTTGATTTTAGCGAAGTTAACTTGGGTCAAAAATAACTGGTCTTGAAATAAGACTTGCGAATTTGAGTTTTAAAAAATTGCACGTGCATACAGCAGTTTCGAATTCTGTTCAGCCATGTCGTGTGATGTCATATCGTTTTATTGTTCGGTTGGCGCATTTATTTTTATTGACGTACAGTAAATGACTAATAGGTAGGGCACGGAAGTTCATGCAAATGCATACTTTTTTTATTGCTTCATTTTGCGCTCATTTCACCATTTCTCTACAAATTATACTTTTAATTTACACATAACTGGATATTTTGATGGTTTTTATAAATTCATGCATATTTAGTTGGTTTTAAGATTTGGGAGCATCATATACTAGTATTTTGTGATTAAATGTGAAATTTTTGATGGATTTTTGTAAATATTGGTAACACCCAGTTGAATTTTTGCAAATTTCTGCAATTTTAATAGCATATTTGCTTGCATATTTTTCACTTTTTAAGAGAATGAACTTCCGTGCTCTACAAATAGGGCAATGTTAGTCGGATCCTGTGAATTGTGATCTTTGTGTCACCAAGTCGCTATAGGGACCACCACCGCCACGCAACTAGCTGCAATGAGTGACACCATCAAGGCGGGGATTTTTAACAGTTTCAATTGCTTCAAGTTGACAAATTTTAAACTTTAAATATAATAAAACTTATTTAAATGATACTAGGCATATTCCATTATTCTGTGTGTTAGGTCATGTGTAGTGTTAGAAATTACAAATCAGTGCTCAAATTTCATTCTGTAATAA
>JAQFZO010000961.1:0-19079 GCA_034695885.1 Geophilus flavus | reverse complement strand
AAAAAAAAAAAATCTTTTTTTATTCCTGGTCACCGTTTAGTAAAAGAAAGACATATAGGACTCATAACGCGTTCCCATGACGACACCAAGAAATCTCAATTCTTTCCTGGATCACGACATAATGGCGTGATTCATCAATACCCCTGGGCATGTAAAAATCCACGACCACGACCCTATGTCCCAACCCAACGGTCCAATCCCACTCGTTTATCAATGACATCGTTTTTTTTTCTCCCCTCCATCGATAGTAGGTAATGGTGTCTGGCAGTGAAGTCGAGTCAAGGAGGAGCTTTCGCCTTTTTATTTAATTTCATAAAATTTTATTATTTTTAATAACCTGTTTATGACATTTTCGGGTGTAAATTTTCTCATTTTATGAATTCCCTTCCTTACACGTGCCTGTACCATTCATTTTCTGCAGACTTTTTGGGGTGTGTTCACATTTGACATTAATCTGACGTCACACGAATACACTGGCTGCAACGTCACACTTTTGGCAATTTTCCAAATCTGTGCACACACATATACCCCATTCAGCATTAGGTCATGAGATTGACAGTTTATTAAACTTTTTATAAGGCATCCACACTCATTTTTTTCTCCAAATCCCACTTTGAAATTAAATGCGAAACCACAGCAAACACCGAGCGCTGTTTATCACAATCCTCTGTCAACTGCAGATGTTGCCTCGTGATCTCATACATATTAGCCATTGCCTCGCTTTAACTGCCAAAGGTAGAGCGAATTACAATTTTTGAAAAAGCAATGAAATTACTGGCATAATCGAGTAAATTGCGAGAAGAAATTAGCCGTAACGTGTCAAAAATCGATGTAGTTCCGGTCACAAGGGAATGCCAACGCAGTTCGATATTTTATTAGCAGTGTTCACTCGATGACTGAGGGTGTATATACTGCACTTTTATTTATCAACTTAACGTTTATCAGATTTTCGCGTCTTGGGGATTTATTGAACTTTACTTAACCTTTCCTTTTTTTCCCCTATAGTTTAAGTGGATCAGCTCTATAATCAACAAAATGCCAGTGCCGAATCTAAAAAACCCGGAAATGCGCCGCCAAGCGGTGCTTATGGTGGGCAAACTCATCCGCACCAAAAATCCACAGACATTAGAAGCCGCACCAACAACTGGCAAAGGAAAACTCAAAGTAAAAAATCGTATTTTCATACTCAATTTAACTAATTTCATAAAATTTTAACCTCCCCTTGTCTTTCTTTTCCCATCAGAAATGTTTGACCACCTTGGACCTTACATCTCTCGGCGTGGGCAGTTGTGTTGGCACTGGAATGTATTTAGTGGCTGGTATGGTGGCCCACAAAATCGCTGGCCCAGGGGTCGTACTTTCCTTCATGATCGCCGCCATTGCTTCCATTTTCTCAGGTACAATATGCAAACTCCCAACCGTGCATCGCATAAAATATTCACATTTCAATTTTTTTCGCAGGCGTTTGTTACGCCGAGTTTGGTGTACGCGTTCCTCACACTTCGGGTTCAGCGTACATGTACAGTTATGTGACAGTAGGTGAATTCTTAGCCTTCGTTATCGGTTGGAACATGGTACTCGAGTACCTTATAGGTACATCGGCTTGTGCGTGTGCTCTGAGCGCTTGTTTTGATTCGTTGAGCAATAGAGCCATCTCAGATACCTTTGCCGCCGCTTTGGGAACAATAATGGGTGAGTTATTTATACAACAAGTCCTATTTTGTGATTTGTGATTTCTTTTTACTGAATTTTTTTCTGCTTGTGCGTGAATGACAGGGAGACCACCGGATATACTGGCCTTTTTCATTTGCATCTTCATGACTATTCTGATGGTGGCAGGTGTGAAGAAGTCCTTGGTTTTCAATAATATCCTAAACGCAGTCAATTTGAGTATTTGGGCATTCATCATGGGCGCTGGATTATTCTACGTTGATGGTGCTAATTGGTCTGAACATAAAGGATTCATGCCTTATGGATGGTCTGGGGTTAGTATTCGTTTTCTTCCGGTGAAATAAATAATTCATCCCAATCATCAGACGTTATGTATATTTCATTTGTTGGGTTAATTGTACCGTTTAATGGAACCTTAAAGTTGTCAGAGTAACAAAAACCTTTAAGACGATTTGCATAAGGTTTATTCCCTCAGCAGAGTCATTAAAGCTGAAAGTATGTGCACTTTCAATGGAAGTTTGTTGAAGCGTACAGCTTCCTTTCTTTCGTTTCTGAGTAACAAAGTACAAAAATATTGATATAGGAGCAGAGTAGAGTACGTTATTCTCTCGAGACTACCACTTTTTACCTTTAAGGGCAAATACCTGTAAAGATGAAGTTTTAAAGCTGAAAACGTATGGCTTTAAAGCGTCAACTGTGGCCCTTTGGGGTCTTAAGGTTAAAGGTTTGACTTTTTTTTAAAACTTCACTGAAATATACATAAGTCAACTGCACTGCCGTATTTTAACGAGTCGTGAGAGATAACATTTGACCTCTACATTTATTCATTATGTGCGGAACGCCTGGTTGCATTCCTTGCTTTATTGCACAATTCCTGTTTTTCACAATTCCACTAACAAGTTAATTATTTCCAGGTGTTGACAGGTGCAGCCACCTGTTTCTACGCTTTCATCGGATTCGACATAATCGCCACAACTGGCGAAGAAGCCCACAACCCAAAAAGGGACATTCCATTGGCCATCATAGTCAGTCTCGGCATCATTCTTTTAGCATACGTTACATCCGGAATGATGCTTACACTTATCGTACCTTATGAAGATATAGACCCTAGTTCAGCTTTAGTTGAAATGTTTGCCTACAGCGGCTCTTATACAGCAAAGTATATCGTATCGGTCGGAGCCATAGCCGGTCTCACTGTCTCTATGTTCGGCTCCATGTTTCCCATGCCACGAGTCGTTTATGCCATGGCAAAAGACGGACTCATATTCAAGTAATTTACGATTCGTTGACATTTTTCTCGATCAAAACTCACTTACTTTGGTTTCTCTTACAGATCTTTGGCCGCAATTTTTCCCCTCACTGGTACGCCAGCCGTCGCTACTTGCATTTTTGGTTTCGCAGCTGCGGTTGCATCGCTTATTATTCGCCTTGACATTCTCGTAGAAATGATGTCTATAGGTGAGTACTGCAACAAAATAATTCGAAAAACAAAAAATTTAATTTTTTTTACCAATTTTAAAGGAACTCTGTTAGCTTATACACTCGTCTCCACTTGCGTCCTCATTTTGAGATATCAACCCGAAAGGACGACACTGGCAGAAATGTTACCAGAATCGTTTAAACAACTCGAAGAAGAGTATGGCGTCCCAAACGTCCGGCAACCTTCCCCCTCACCTTACGAACCTCATCACGTCACTTGGGACGACATGGAAAACACGCGCACTTATGATGATCAAGCAACACTCATCGACAATACCAAAGCACCGAAATCTGGCAGCATCGACAAGGGCTATGGAACCGTCCAAGAAGGGACCGAACCAGAACCTGCACCTGCTCCTAAAGTTCCAGGCCCCTTAGATGGTGTCTTTAGAAAGCTGGAAATTCTTTGTCCACGAGTGTTTCCGTGGCGTGATAGAAATCCAGCGACTGATGAATCGGGACAACTCGTATTAAAACTGGTTGGCATCCTATATCTTTGTATCATTATACTGGACATAATTGTTGTGTGTGAAATCACCGAATTAGAAGAAGGATCGACCGCTGCCCTCTTTTTCATCTTCCTATTCTTTGCTATTATCGTGGGTATTCTACTCTTCATTTCAAGAAAACCGCAAAACAGGTATTACCGTAATTGATTAATAAGTGTTTATAAAAGTCTGACTGAGGTTAAGTGCTGTGTAAAAATGATTGCTTAATTGCACTTCCGCCTTCATGTATTGCTGTCAAGCACTACAAGTGTCAGGAAGACAATCATTTTGTAACTCATATTAACGCCAGACTGATTCGTAAAGTATTTCAAATTTCTAATGTGAGATCTCTTTATTTTAACAGAAAAACTCTAAAGTTTATGACTCCGGGCCTGCCATTTGTCCCAGCTATTGCCATAACAGTTAACATTTACTTAATTTTCAAACTATCTATTCTCACCTTAGTTCGCTTTACCGTATGGATGATAATTGGTGAGTTTGAATTCTGAAATGTATAAAAATACTGTTTGTTGCGAAACTATTTTCTCACATCACCCGATTTGTTTTTCCACCAGGCTTATTCGTCTACTTCTACTATGGCATTAAAAACAGTACGTTGGAAACAGAACATGAGCAACCAATGGAAATGAAGCCACAAGATGATATGGCTAATGATGTTTCAGCCCAACAAATGGACACAAAAACAGATTCACTAGATATTTACAGTCAGCAACAGCCTCAATATCAGCAACAGCAACAATACCAACCACAGCAACAGCAAGCAAGCAGTGTCACTAATCCGAACGCGTATTGGGATCCAGTCGATCCACTTAAAGCAGCAGAAGCTGCTTGGGACTAAAAATTCAATCCCATCACCACTTCATAGGACCACTCGCTGAAACGTTAATTATTGCTGTAATACACTTTTCTCTTTTTCCTCTCTCGATATCGTAATCCTAATCACTGGGCAAACCCTATAGCATAAGCAATACTATCAGTGTGTTGTTCGATTGAAGACGGTCGATAAGGTCAAACAGTTTCTTTTCTAATTCATTCGCTTAGTAAGTTGCTTCTATCTGATTTTAAAAGTGCACCTGTACATAATATATTATTATCACAATGTATCATAAATTATAAATATCGAAGGTATAAAATCTTGTAAATGTGATACAGTAAAGTAGAAATTATAAAAGCAATATTATGATAAATATTATATCTAAAAATGAAATTAAATTTAAAATGCTACCTAACGTAATACTCAATTTATACCTTGTAATTATGAATTGAATTTACTTATGGTGGTGTTGGCGGTAGCCGGGGACATGGTGCAATATTAAGTATAATATAAGTTTCATCATGAAATGATGAAAGGATAAATTATAATGAATGTACTTACTGCTCGTTTAGTTTATGGTTTTTTAAAATAAGTTTTTTAACGCTTTGTTTCTTCAATTCGCTATATATCTGTGTGATATTTGAAGAAAAAAAATCAATGCAATTATATGTTTACACATATATGTTTTAAACACGACATACATCCCTCCAAGGATGATAAAGATGTGGAATGATCAAAGCAGTGTGACATTGATCTTTATTTACACATGAATGTATAAATTATTGAATTTCTTTATGTGTTTTGACTGGTGTAGTGTGTGTGTCATTAAAATGAATGGAAGGCAAACCTGTATCGCAATTAAACAGAAAATCACAGTTGTAATGGTCCTAAAAATGCTGTTTTGTTACGTGATTATTGCAGCGCCACATCATAACCCCACACATTCCACAGTAAAAGATGAATACAATAAAAACATCACGTACTGCGTGTTGTTTAATACTGCATTTAAACTGACACTAACATTTATGGAGTTCGTCCAAAACAAAAGGTCTTTTAACAGCCTTATAAAAATTCTATTCAGCTTTTTACTTTAGTGTACAAACGTTCACTACATTAAAAACTTCTTTCGATTAGAGTTGGCCTTTTAAACTTGCGAGAAAATCTCTTTTGTTTCCGTCTAGTCGACGGTGAGGTAGCAGGTGTGCGGATTATTTCACAGTTCCTGATGAATGAAGATGAGAAAATAGAAAATGAGTTTGCGTGGGTAGTTTTTAATTATTTTCAATTTATTTTGGAATCGCTCGAAGGAGTACTTTGAGCCGTCTGTTTTTGGAGATTGCAATACTTAACCTTGCCCAAATATCGATATTACCACACCTGCTGCGAAGAAAATTACTTTTCCCATATGAGTTACACGTTTTGAATATTCTAACGATGTATAACGTAGGTAACGTATTCGTCTTGTTATTGCTTTAAATTTTACCTCTTGGTGCTGAATAATCAATTCAAACCAATTTATCTTATCTAAACATTAAAGTCAATTTACGCTTCATAAATTCCAGGGAAAGAATTAAACGTAATTGAATCAATAAAAAAAATATTTAATTTAGCAAGAAAAATAAAATAAAAAGAATAGAGGAGGAAACATAAAAATACGGAATCCAATAAACCATACGTCATTTATAATTTCTTCCTTAACTTGTAAGCCTTTTGAACGATGACAAATTGAAAATACCAAACCCAGGGGAATGACAGGATGGAAAAGCGAAGAAGCAACGAGTCTTGGTCAGTCAGCTGCAGTTTACTGGGCCGCAAAACAAGGTCGTCTATAAAGGTCCCATCTACTTATACTTCTCAGCAGGGACTTGCTCGCTCACGATTTTCTCCCTCACTTCTCTCCCCATTTCGTCGTATTGGAAACCTCCACATAACAACACACAGACGAGACGCATAGCCGCAAAGAGTTTCGATCGAAAACTATCCGACTGCTGGTGGCAAGGCAATATCTTCCACTCAAGAGGATCAAACAAATTCTTGAGCCTTGTAAAAAAGGATCGCGGAATAGAATATGAATTCGGCATAAAGAGGAAAATTGTAACGAGTTTATGTTGTTGAATGGTAAACAAAAAAAAATTCCTGGAATTTTTATGCACCGGAGGAAATTTCTAGTAAATGAATTACGGGAAAAACTTTTGGAAAACATTAATGTAATGAAGAAATTTCATTTGTGTCGGCTTTATGTGTAAAAAGAGCACAATATTGACCCATATTTGGCTGAGTGCACACCGTGTTTGACCGGTGTTTTCGATCATGTGAAGATGGGAAATGAAGTTGACACGGCTGAGTGTACACCAGCTAGAGGCTATCAAAAGAAGTCGATTAAGAGTATGTGAAAAAGTTGCCACTATATCAAAGTAGAATTGTTACTCGGTAGTATGCCATAAAATGTACACTTTTGACGCAGGTAAACTTCGAGATTATGGTTCAACATAAAAAATTTCTTCATCAACCATAAAAATGGAATTATATTTAGATAAATTTTTGAAGTTTTTGGTCATGTAATAACATTGCAAAACATAAACCATTTTACGTGACATCTTCTTTTTTGTATACACTCGTGAGTCGTGATAAATCTGTTTCAGATATCACCTGACAGCTGTATAACATTTTTTGAGTATTTGTTCTTTTTTGTTATACTGCATTGAACAAACACTTATTTTAGTTTGGTTGGAACTTAAAGCTGAAATTCCAACTAAGGAAGCGAATAAATGGCATATTGATCGACAAGAAATGCGCCTCCGTGAGATTCTGTGGCATTGAAATAGCTCCAAATGAGAAGCTTTCCGATTGGATTGTCCACTTTTACAAAAATGTACTCTGAAGGATCAATGGCAAAACTCGCTTCGCCTAACAAATTCAATTCGAAATAATTCGCTGAGTGTTTTGGTTCCCAGACATACAAAAAATTAAATAAATAACTAAACAAGAAAAGCCCATTACACATCCAATTAATAAAAAAAATAAAAATAAAAAAAAGATAAGAGAAAACTGAATACACAAAAACCCATCCAGACTCCACTTTTCTATTCTACTGACAAATTGCAATTCTAATGAACCGTAAAAACTTATCGAAAGTTTTTCTCGACAAGAGGATAAAAAAAGAGAAAATCGTTTAAAAATGTGACTCACAAACAGACATCATTAGAAGCGACTGGCGCCATCCGAGTCACAACTCTGAGACTGAGAAATGCAATACCCCATAAGCCAACACAAGCGTGGGCGAGTCATTCTCATTACTGGAAATCTTCTCTTATAACCTCATACACAAGGGTACAATTAAGACCAGATTAACGACACCTAATTGTCAAATATAAAGACGAGAGGGATTAAACGGAATTGTATCTGCTTGGCTCCCCATCAATAAATTAAAGTGAACTCATAAAACCCGTATAAAAATGAAAAGTGTAATTAACTTTTTAAATAATGTTAACATAGTATACCAATAACCACTTTTAACGCTCCTCGTACATCACATCCGCTTTATTTTTTTCCCTCTAACGATATTGGAAGTTGAAAAAAAAATTTCATGATGTATACCGTCTGGTGAGATTGCATTAAGAGCTCGTGTCGGGCTCTAGTTCTGCTTTAATCTTAAGCTAACCCCGAAACCATAAAGAAAAAAATAGAAAATTTTAAATCAAATACGGTAACCTATATTTGAGTTTTATTTATTAATTTATTAATACTCACTCCCATACTGCATCGAAAATTTGTGATTCTGCATTAAATAATTTATTTATGTGAGTAAAATTCATTGCGTGGGTTTTCTGTAATAGTAGCAATATTATAATGATAAAAAAATCATTAACTGTACTTTGAAAAAAAAAAGTTGACAGCATGTTATTGGAAAAAGTTTCTTTCTTCTCTAATAAATCGACAAGAAAAGCTCCCCCTGAATGATGGTTTCCCATCAAAACGCAAAACAAGGTCTCCCAAAGTTAATTGGTAATAAATGAAATAGGTCTGATATTGATTTAAATTACTTGAAATAACAATTTCACGTATTTTTAATTAAATTGCGCCAATTAAAGGAAAACCTTAATCATCGAATAATAAATCACGACTTTTTTTTTTGTTTACATTTCAAATTGGGTTGGGTCAATAGATCGACATGATATCCGCATTTCATAACCCATAAAATTTCTTTTATTCTCTTACCTCGCCTCGCTACTACTAATTGATGGATCGACCAATAAGACGCAGGCGCAGCTGGGGTTCAGTAGAATCAAGCCACCAGCCACTTGCTTGACGTTGCAGTCTTCAACATCACGCCCCCACCACACACGCATTCGGAATCTTTCTCCACAGCACGAGATTCTGTCCCATCTCAGTTTTCCTAAGGATGATTTTGCATTTTTCCTCGCTCACTGCATTATGAATGGTGTCAACTCCGTCTTATCATTCGGATTTGGGGAGCTGATACGTGATATATGGGAAACGATATCGAGACGAAAAACTTGTGAAGTGTCCAATGCAGAGCAGAGCCCCAAAAAAACGCTCAGTCTCGTGGATGTCACTTGTCTAGGTATGTGAAATCGATTGCACGTTCAATTTAAAGATTCAATATATCGTATTTACTCATCTTCATTTTCCTCTTTACATATTTCCATGTTACATAAGTTATAGGTAAAACTTAAAATTCATGAAACATAAAAAATTGTTTATGATAAATTTTAAGAGTGAAGTGCAAACTTGCAGCGCGTTAATGTATATCGCTATAAATTATAGATTGTGACGTTCGTGTGGGAATAAATAACAGCATTTTAATGATGCCTGACAGCTAAAAATCTGCATTTTGTAAGGTCATGATACGCGATTAATATAAAGTAGGAATGCAATGTTGATCGATAACAAAACTTTTTGAAGTTTGCGAAAACATGTCATTATTTATGGCGGTGCATTTGCAACAGTGTTTTGCGATGCTGCAGTATGTTTTATCAACTGTCATGTAAAAAAAAATAAATCTGAAGTTTCCGGCGGATACCATTTTTTATCCTCTTGGAATTTTTTTCGACATTCCAATGAGTAGTTAAGACTTGGAAGAAGAAAATAGAAATCAATTTCTGTGTATAGAAATTGAAATAAGTAGACCCGAGAAGAAGGAAATTGAAAATGAGTTAAAGAAGATGCGTGATGACGGCGTCTTGAGGATTAAGTTACAAACATTTGAATAATCCTTTTTTTGTTTGGAATATTTCCGTCGCGCATTAAAAGTGCATGTCATCATATCCGCGCTCGAAACTATTCATCATTTTTTAATTGCAATTTCTCTTGCTGATTAATTAATCACTGATTTATAACGAGTACATTAAGTCTTGGATTTAACCCAATAATCCATGGCCGGAAAAATCAATTCATCATATTTTTTGCTTGAAAACACCAATCTCATATGAATAATTGATCACCTAGCTTTATCTGAAGGCTTATTTCAATTTTTTCAACTTGTGTAAGATAAAAATTCACAACTCTTTAACAAAAACTGAACATAAATTTTTAAACAGAATACAGAGATTAAAAAGCTAGCAAACCGAGATAGGAAATTAAAACAAAACTGAGTGATATTTCTTTTTCTCTCTCCCTCAAAAAAAATGTTTAAATCCATTAACAGTTTGTATAAATTCAATTTAACTCTTTTTCAAAAACACGTTTCTTGGCATAAAGCAGTGAGTGGAAGAAATCCAAGTGCGTGCCAACGAATAATGTTTTCAGAAATAAAATATCAAATAAAAAATAAAATAAATAAATAAAAAAAATCTAGAAATATACTTTTTTAAGCTAGCTGCGAGAAAACATCCATATAAATTTGCTTTCAAGCCAAATGGCATGCGCCACATCACGTAAAGAAAACAAAAAAAAACGCTAAGAAAATAAAAAAATGAGTAAAAAAAGAACGTGAGAGCGAAAACAAAGCACAAAAGGGGGAGAAAAAACACATTTCAAGAACCAAAACTAAATTGCATTCCTTTTTTTATGATGACTCTTATAACACTGTAAAAAGATATAAACCATAATAACATTATTTTCTATCTCCTCCACTGACAACATTCTACTTATCAATGAAATGCGATCTCATTTCACTTTAAGCAAGTTCCTTACTTCATTTTCTCAGCCTTTCTTCCTTTTATCTATGCAAAACCGCCTTAAATTAAATTTTAACCCTTTAAACCCTATTCTAGGTGTAATCAGCACGCTCGGTACCGGTGTGTACGTGATCTTAGGTCAAGTTTCAAGGGAGAATGCCGGTCCTTCAGTGGTTCTCTCATATTTATACTCGTCCGTGGCCACATTTCTCACAGGTACGATAACGCACGACTTAATCGTGTGCAAACACATTTTAAAACATCCCTTATACTATATTAAGGTCTCTGCTACACGGAGCTTGGATCTCGTTTCCCTCGGGCGGGATCAGCGTACGTTTATGCATATGCAACGATGGGAGAATTTGTTGGTTTTCTAATTGGTGATTAATGCTTCATTAACGTATTGATTCCATGCAATAGACCCTGTGCTAGTCGATGGTTTGCATAGGAAATCATTTTATTTATCGTTTAGGTTGGAATCTCATCCTCGAATTAGCTTTAGGAGCTTCCGTGGCCAGCAAAGCGTGCATTCAATATGTAGACGCGTTATCTAATCATTCATTGAGTAATTGCTTGCAAGATAAAGGTGTAGGTGTGCCATTAGTAGCAGGTGTTAAACCGCTCGACCGATCACTCGATTTTCCCGCTTCGATATTGATAGTGGTGGTTACCATAGCTCTTATCGCTAATGTTAAGGTCGGTGTTGTTTTTTAAATATTAATTCCACCTTTTTGACCACGGTTGTAATGTAAATTTTAGATTCTATGCGTTTTTAATAATCTATTGACGTCTTTGGGAGTGCTTCTCCTCGCTGCTCTCATTCTAGTCGGTCTAAGTCACACGGACTCTTCAAATTGGACGAAAAGCCCTGGATTTTTTCCCAATGGAATATCAGGGGTAAGCAAATCTAAATTTTTTATGGGGGTGGGAAAGTATCTGACCACTACTCCCTTTATTACCCTTGTTTCGTATCGCCATCTTTAATTATGTCTAGTGTACTGTACACTTCAAACATTCGATATTGGAGTTTTCATTGCCTACTTTAAACCCTTTTTCATTTATCCAGAGACCGAACTTTATGACTACTGCGTGATCCGTTGTCGTGCATGTCGAATGCATGTTGGTCTGGGGGGAAACAATCATGGGAATGTAGGCTATAAAATGCCTGAATTTTGGTATTTTTTATAAGTTTCCCCTTCTTCAGAATTTATTTTAATATCTTTTGTCAAACAAGTTTTCTTGGGTTTTTGCCAACTAAATGTTCATTGATGCGATGTTTTTCCCTGTGCAGAAGAGGCGAGAACTGAAATAATGCTGTCAGTCATGATCAGATGGCTTAGTAATAAAAAAAAATCTTATGTGAAGTCTAGAGAAAACAAAGAGGGTTTGTAAGATGGGATTTTGTAAGAGGCCGCTTCTGCACACATATCGCCCATTCACCCCATTTGTTACAAACTTTTCTCATCCTCAGATCATTTGCGCTGCATCAACATCCACCTACTCCTTTATTGGCTACGAAGTAATGGCTGCAACAGCTGGGGAAACGCAGATATCGCATGGTCAAATTCTTGCCAATGCCAATGTGTGTGCCTTTGTTCTCGGGCTTCTAGTGGCATTTCCAGCGGCAGCTTTTCTCACACTTCTAATTCCATTCTACCAAATAAACGAACAAGCCCCACTACTTCACGCATTCGAATCACCAGAAATAAGCGTCAGTGTTAAATACCTCATAGTGACCGGAGCTTTTTCTGCCCTACTGGGATCAATAATTGCAGCATTATTTTCTCTCAGCCGTTTATTACACAAAATGTCGAGAGACGGAATGCTTTTCCGAGGATTAAATCGTGTTTCCAACTCTGGTGTACCCTGGTCGTCCACGTTGGTCGGTGGGATATCGGTAGCGGCCATCACCCTGATACTGGATCAACATACATTAGTGGACATTTTAGGATTCGGAGTGTTGATTTCCAGCATATCGGCCGCAGCATCCATTCTAGTCCTCCGTTACGGTTTAAACATGTATATACTCGACGAAAACAACACGTCGAACGATGTTTCTCCCATGTGTGCACCGCCTTACACTTGGCATTATCTGGACGGAACGTGGACTAAAGTAAGCCCCGAGACTTCACCTCAGTCGCAGCAATTGGATCTTAGAGAAACGACTCAACTGCTCACGACCGAGGTACAAGAAGACGCAGCAGACCCTGATAAATCCACGTCAGACGAAGATTCGGGCGATGTGCTCAAATGCCAACGCTACGGTATTAACAGTGTCCCTCGACAAATGGCTGTCGAGTACATCAACGATGCATTTTCGGTGAGTTTGCTCACCGAACAAATTCCTAAACCCGTCCCTACATCATCATCGAGCCGAAATTCTGCCATTATGGTCGTCACGATAACAGTCCTCGCGGGATCCATTGCAATTTTTATGCGGTTTCAATATAAAATCCCCATTTGGACAGAAGTGATGACGATATCAATTATCATTCTCATCATAGTTTTGATCATTTTTCTCCTACGCCAACCAAAACACTCCCCTCGTGTTCGTCACAAAGTGCCGTGCATACCCGCACTGCCCGTAGGTGCAATTCTGCTTCAAATACCGCTTTTAGTTTACCTACCCTTGGACGCGTGGTTGCGGACTTGCGTGTGGACTTTCATGGGTAAGAAGTATAGCTGCCGGGTGTCTTTAAAATTTTGCAGCTGTTCTTTTATTTGATAATATAACGCCGTAGAGGAATTATATTGGCACATTCAAATGAGTGATGCAAAATTCAGCTAGAAGATCAAGGCCACTTAATTTACATGAAAAATGGTTCAGTTAACTAAGTGCCAATTACTGCAGGAAAGCTAGAAAACAAAATCATTAAGGAAAAAATCATTTGCCTGTAATCAGGATTTTTTAGTGGTCAAATTTTTAAAAATAAATTGATTTACGTATTTAAAAATTTGTTGTAAAATTTTTATGACACCCAAAAGCGGCATTTGTAATTGATTTTTCTTTTTCATGTTAAATTTTTTTCTGCGTAGGTTTTGTTATTTATTCTTTGTACAGCGCCCGACACAGCAAGGAAAGAAACGCCACAGACGACGATGAAATTATGTTAGTGAATAGTAGCAGACTTAAATCGAATCAAGAGCCACTCCAATTAGATTAATCTTAGAAAATTAAGATTGAATTTGAAAGTTAATTTTTAGTAAACTGTAAATAGGAGTTAATATTTAATAGAGTATGTGTAACTACTAATTATGGTTAAAAATAAAAGTTTGTATTTTATTCTGTTTATATAAAAATTGTTGAGTAATAAATAAAATTATTTCTAACATCAACTTGAGCAAAGATAAAACGTTATCTTTTAGATAAATAATTAAAGTTCAAATTATGGAAGACTATGTATAAAACTTGTGTCTAGACTCAACTATGATCTTAGTTAAATTTATTATTATAATTGATCTGCATTTAAATAATCATTTTAAATAAAACTTACCTTACGTGCATATTATTTCACGGCAGTGTTCAACGCATGCGTTGTGACGCCATCTTCCGACTCGATTTTAAACCTCAATCAAATAAGCAGGGTTAATATGGAGACAATTTTATGTAATTTAATATGCAGATGATTACCACGACGGATGAATTCCTTAAAAGTTTTTCCTACTGCAGCAGTGCCATTTTTAATTTGTAATTTATCGAATCAAAAATTTATAAAAAATAAAATTGAGATTACAAATACCATTCTATCCGATTTTCCCGTCGTTCTTTTTACTGAAATTACAAGTTTTGTATGTTGGTCTCCGCAGTAACCTACATGTTAAATTTGTGGATAAGTAATTTTCTTTAATTTCTTAAAGAAAACTGAACGAGCCAATCGTTGTCCAAAATTAGTTACAGTAGCCAATACTACAAATTTACAACAAACATCTAAATATATTTAAAGCACAATTTACAATTTAGATGAGGAGCGAGCCAAATCCAATTACCAAAAATAAGAAAAAATAATAATTAAATACAATTAAGAAAAATACAAAAGCAGCCACACGAAATTAAAGTACAGTAGAGCCATGGCCTCTACAAAATTCCAATAAAATGATATGTAATCACATTCGTTCTTTAAAACGACAACTATCTCTTGGATTGAACGAGCAAGATGTCTCACAAGTCGGAGGAGAATCATCCGGACACGGTGGAACAGCTTGCTGTGAATGGTCCACGATATTGAAATGTGGATCAGTTGAATTATTAATGCCCTGATCAGTTACTTGTCCATAGGTGTTGTGTGCTGTCCATGGCTCTTCTCTCTTAGAATCGTTGCAAGGGGGAACTTGTGGCAGCTTTTGTGGCTCCATGCATTCTAAAACTGCGGCAGCAACGGGCGGGCAGGCGACGGACGGGCAGACGGGCGGGCAGGCGACAGTCGGGCAGGTGACGGTCGGGCAGGTGACGGTCGCTCGTTTGCATGGGTCTTGGATTTTCTCGCATCGTCGCTTTGCCAATTGAATGTGCGAACTACATCTTTGCCTCAACTTTAATATTTCGAATTAAAAAAAAAAAAGTATTATTTTTTATTATTTTGTTAGATTCTCAATCAAATTCTAGTTAGTGTTAAGCTTTAATTTAAATTTTTAAAAGAAGAAAATCAAATATAAAATCCTCCTAACCCTTTTTCTTCAGAAGAAGTGGTGGGCGATGAGCCTGAAACACAGAAAACAAGACGGGACACACTCAACAACAGAACTCGAACAGTTTCATCATCACAAACATTTTAAGTTATTATCTTAATTTAAATTTATTTGGACTTACTTGATGAGTTTGCAAGGTTCCGCTGAATGCACCTTGGCAATTGTTATATGCTATTCCAAATCCACTTCCCATTCCGAAATAAATCGGCCATCCTCGACCTTGACAAATTTTTAAAAAATTAATTTTTATATTTTTTTTTTTTATTTGCGAACTAAGAATGCGTAAACAACTTACGGCCGAAAAGAAATAGAGAAAATACTATTCCGAGACCTAAGCCACCTCCTGTAATTTGTTCCAAAATGATATTAGGCTTACTGAGCATTCGACATGTTGTAACGAATATGGCTGTTTTAAGTTAAAAATCTCACCCATTTTTACGATCATATCCGTTATACAACGGTCCCATGTCTGTGCAAATTCCTCTTCGGATCGGAATCGCTGTAGTTTCGGTACTTTTTCACATTTGTCCATTTTTTTTGTCGAGAGACTAAGTTGTCCGGGAGAATTTAGAAACAATCACGACTTACAAAGATTGTCAGGCCGGCGTAATCAAACTAGTCCTTTATATGGAATTACTTGAAAAGTCATAATAGTTATGCGCATTTATATTTGAATTACTAAAAAAAATAATCTTAAATTAAATGTTTTAAATCTGACTAATTTAAAAATTATTCCGATTAATGTTTAATCGTGTTAACTCAAATCTAAAATTTCTGCGTGCTCTTCCTTTTAGATTCGATTTGAAAAATACTTTATTTTTTTGTCATAGATACCATAGTTTTGTTACGATTGTTTAATTTGTGTTCGATTTTGCATTGTATACGACATACTCGGATTTATTCGTTACAGAGCTTGTTTCATGTAAAGGGTCATGGTCGGTGAATACATGGCGTCCTCTCTTAGCACAGTTCAAACATATCATCAGCTGTTTCTACTTTTTTAATTAATAATTTAAAAAATGTAAGAAGGAAAGCTTAAATAGTTTTTCTTTTGAAAATGCAAATATAGATTTCTTTAAGCAATGAAGCCTCTTTCAAGAGATAAAGCTTACGTCAACTATGGTGAACCATACAAATTATCGTCGTCTGCTTATCAAAAGATATCTGACACACCCTTTTTACTTCCTTTCCATTCACAAAGGTGCGATGGCAGCGACCGACAGCCGTAAGGATGATGACAGCGATTCCGTTAATGGCAGTGCGGTTTTTAAGGACTTCATGCAACGAAGAACTAGCACGATTAACACGATATTTGGAAAAGTAACTTTTTCTGCAATCAATGTGACAAGGTGACAACTTTATTAAGTTTTATTAATTACAGATCCGCCACATGAACAACATTGAAAAATGCGAATGGGTATTTATGGGAATCGGTGTATTGAGTGGCCTAGTGTCTTTCGCACTGGCGGTGGAAAGAATGATAACGTTAGATAAAGAGTCACCTGACTTTACATTCGCATTTTTGCTCGCTGTCAACATTGGTGAGTTTCTTCTTCGAGTGCAGTTATATCAACCATTTAACATTTTAACTTCCTGGTTCCAGTTTTCACCATCTATTACGTGTTAAGGGGAATTCTACAGGAACGACCTTTGGAGATATTTGTTTTTATAATTACAAATTTAATTGTTACGGTTTACGTTATTATCAACTACGTAATACACAGCAGTGAACAGCAACAAGAGTCGACATTAAAATTGGTAACTCCTTATAATTAATTAAAATACCGTACCATGAATAAACAGAACCACCTGTTACAAATGTTGTTTACATTCGGTCTCGTTTTCGAGCCAGTTAAATTCTATGCCGTATTTCCTCTCTTTTTCAGGTGCGACTTGTTGCGACTAGCATTTTTGGGTCTATAAACATAGCATTGGGTATCAAATATTTCTTTAAGTATTGGAACTCGAATAATTACGTGTTTCGACTTACACCTATCCCTGACCTCCAAAGAGTGTGTCGCATTTTTTTATGGTGTGAAGGAATATTGATGTTCGATATTCAATTTCAAGTGAGTAATTCAGTGATGAGTATTTGTTCAGTCATGGTTCAATGTTCAGTACGAGTCATTATTTTATTTTAACTGCAGGTCAGTTTACTTATACTGGTTTTGAAAAATGGTATTGTACTGTCCCCTACGGAGCGAGATATCCTAATAGTCGGTGTCGTTTTTACGGTCCCATGGCTAATCGTCGGTTACTTTGCTGTACGTATAATTAAACTGAAATTAATTAAGATTAATTTGAATTTTTTTTATAGTTAAGGTTAGAAAATAAAATCTTGTGTTATATTTTCTGGGCATTATGTTGGCTCTCACCTGGATACATCATATTCAAGTTCACTGACATAAGCAATGTAAAGTACCGTAAATTAATTTAAAATACAAAAAGAATATAATTTTAGGATTAATTTTTTTTTTTTTTGTAAAGAATTTGGACTTTAATGCAATGCAAATACTATATTCGGTAACATTCATCACATGTGCCACTGCTTTGCTCACTCGGATTTTACTAGTCATCAGTAGCGTAATCACTTTCCGAAACTTCAAGAAGGGTTACAAGGAACTAAGTAAGAACTAAATTTCGTATCTGTAAAAATCCTAATTCACAAGTTTTAGCCGAAACACCACAGAAAGCTGCTAACATTTCCATCAACCGAGAATCTCACGTTCATTATTCAGGTCCCGATACAGAATATTCCACAATTCGTATGCACTGAGGTGATATTCTCGCATTCGGTGACAAGTTTTTATCTAATTCTTTCTCGGTGATGGCTAAATAAGCATGCATCCTTCAAAACGTGACAAAGCTATTATTTTTACCTCTCTTAACTAACGTTATGTGTTCTTACAGGGCGCGGTGTTCCCGTTTCTAACGAGGAATCTAATCAGGAGGCTGGTGTTCACGAAATTCAGTCGAAAACTGAATTGGCATAAGACTTATAATACACTCAAAAAGGCGTTTTGTGTTCATTATAACTGACATAATAATTAATCAAAAGCTTGAAAATAGTCATTTTTTTTATTCTTGTTATGGACAACTTATAATTAATATACTCAAAAAATAATAATAAAAATCATATTTTTGTTCCGTAACACACGATTCCAATTCTCGCAATCAAGTATTACTAACTCAATCAAATGGATTTTTCGCAAACCTAAACCGATAAACCTTAATATCATCGTCTACTTCGATCGCGTGACCTGCTTCGATGGTGGCCATTGTCTCTAGTTATGAGCCTATCCTTTCTGGATATCTTATATTTGTCGTATGACCTCGATCTCGACCTGGATCGTTCTCGATGATTTCTGTCTCGTGACCTTGATCTCGACTTGTATCTGGATCGGGATTCTTTGTGATGGTGGTGATGGTGGTGGTGGCGGTGATGACTTTTCTTCGAACCGCTTCCACTGGAAGCCGTATGACGTCCGTGCGGCGACGTGCTGTACGATCTGCTCGGAGAACGCGACCGCCGGCGTTTGTGGGATGAATTTGAGGTGCGTTTTATGTCTTTGCTGTTATGTTCATGAACGGGTGACCGAGATCTGCTTCGCGATCTCGATCGTGATTTTCTTGTGTCCTTGTAACTCCGTGGTGACGTCCTGGCCTTTCGTTTGGGAGTCATGCTTGTGGAATTACTTCGACTGGAACGGGTCCTGCCGCTCTTATTGGAATCTGGGGAACGGCTTCGTTTTTTTCACGTGATTTGTTTCCCGGTTTCGA
>JAQFZO010000960.1:0-19082 GCA_034695885.1 Geophilus flavus | reverse complement strand
ACAGTAAACGGTAAATAATTAAAAAATTCCGGTTTTTCGGTATCGGTAAATACGCCAATATTGCCAAAATCGTACACCTTTACTTCTTATTGTTATTAGTCTTATTATTATTATTCAACCCCACACTTTGGCGCTTTGAGGATCTAAAGAGAAAAAAAAAAAACGTGCTGGAAATCATCTTGCGTACTTTTCAATTCAATCCAATAAGAGAAAGAGCGGCAGGATGGGAGCCGGATAGTTTTCGGTAACTTTTTGATGTGTGGTTGTATTAGAATAATGGCATTAGTATTATGAGTCGAATGTTGTAGGCTGTGGAGTACGTATTTTCGTCGGTCACGAAAGGGTTTGTTTTGCCTCGGAATTTAAAATTGAACGGTCGATGTAAATTGAAATTGGGTAGATGAAGAAGGCTCTCTCTCTCTCTTTTGACTGGGTACTTCTTGCTGAATGTACTGGGAATGTTAAGATGGAAGTGGATAATGGTTGGCGTGGGTGGGGATGTCTGTACAGTCGACGTGCAACTGGGTGAATACAAATTTCCACCGGCGGTATTGTCCTATAATCGGAGCGAGAATCCAAGTCTATACTGTATTACGGTAGATATTCATCAAAATAAACAGATTATTTTGCAGTAAAACGACTTTGGTATCTTTATTTCTCGACTCAAAGATATGCAAACCAAAATTCACAATCAGGAATTTCTTCGAAGTTATGTGCAGTCTAAGAACAACATGAGTTAGCTAGGTAAAATAATGAAATTAACCACCATACAAAGTAGGATGAACCAAATTATAGTTTGTACAACTAAAAACTGAGTTTTGTACGTTAAAACTCTTTGTTGGTTTTCAGATCGACTAAATTCTTTTTAGAATGTGATGATGTCACTTCCTGGTGCACATGTCACCAGAATAAAGTGTGATCATGTGTGTGTATTTTCAGAAAGATTTTTGGATTTTTATTTGACCTGACAACCCTGAAACACCTCGAGACAGTTGAAACCAACATTAATTTTAAAATCTTGCGATCTTTTAAAAATAGTATCGCACGGCGGGGTTTCTTTCATTTGATTCATAATAAAATTTCCTTTAAATTATTTTGTTTTTTACACTGCAAAAATTCAATGTAAAATTCATTGTTAAATTTGAGTTTTCTTTGTAAAAATTGTGGCAAGTTGACGTGAAAGATGTGTAAATTTGATGTAAAAAAGTTTTGTAAAGGCTATTTTTGCCCACACATTTACATCAAATTCAACACATGTAAAGCTGAAATGTTGTTACATTGCACTAGCAATATTCCACGATGTGATATTATTCATGCAATGCAATTTTCAGCCAAAATTATATCGCACTCGCCTTAATCATAAGGATAAAAAATAAAAATAAATAAATAATACCAAACATACACATATATATTCGGTGCGACAGAATGATGGGAAATCAAAAATATAAAAGTGAAGTTTTCAGAATTGAAAATGAGCTACCGTAGAGAACTGGAAAGAGAGTTTTCAATTTTATTTCGAATCTTAACTTATTCATGAAAAGGCAAGGCGTCAGAAATAGAGG
Organism: Geophilus flavus; assembly: GCA_034695885.1. NCBI lineage: Eukaryota > Metazoa > Arthropoda > Chilopoda > Geophilomorpha > Geophilidae > Geophilus > Geophilus flavus. The sequence continues at coordinate 17,520 of JAQFZO010000960.1, read as the reverse complement.
GGATGAGAATAAGCAGCACCTTATTATTCTAATTTCGAGCTGCAAGCGTAGGAAAACAGCCATTCCGCTATTGCTTCTCTGCTCCACACTTTATAAAAGGAAACCAAGCAGGAAAGAATTAGCAGAAACATCAGTGTCTCGTTGAGTCGCCATAAAAGGCAAATTATTCTCCATTTTAGTGGCGAGCGTGTTGCTTTACCGTGTTATGTGCCGAAACAACAACGCCGACGACGAGGACGACGACGACAAAAAATATTTATTTTCTTTCACACCATACCATTCTCTCATATTGATTTTTCCACGCGTCTCTGATACTTTTCCTTCATTATGTGACTCTAATTTCGTTTTACATCAACCTAATTAGGATTAAAATTGATTGCAACACGCAATAAAAAATAATTATTTCTTCATTTCTTAAAGCCGATCCTTCCTTAAACGTCTTGCTACCATCTACATTTCACTCATTGTTTTCCACCTAATTGCTGGGCTTTAGGAGGATATCTGACATTTATTATCATGCTTGTTTGTGGCCCCGAGTCCAATGATGGTCGTTTGACGTCGTTTCATAAAATCATAAAAAAGATAGCAAGCTTGCGAGGCGTGTACGGGGACTCCGTTTTACACACTTTATACCGCGTACTTTTACAGGAAAACATTTTTTTTAACTACTGGGTAATTAATTAAGTGTTTGAAAAGCTGTAAATGCCTGTAACAGTATGAAAAATTGTTCAATTTAAAGAATTTTCCCCAAATAAGAGACACTACAATTGCAACATTTACATTACAATAATGTAAATTGTGCCAAATTTAAATCCAAAATAGACTCTTGTGGTTGACATGTGTTTAAAAGCACTTTACACATCTCCCATGATCCTCCAGTCAACATTTTCTCAATATAGTTCATCAGTCCACCATTTTATTTTACTCATTTACACGAAAATTGCCCTTAAATGGTGTTAATGTGTAAATAGTTTGTGAACCCACCTACTGTTGAGTTTAGTTTTGTAGCTGTTTTGCTCACTTAAGTTAGTAGTGTTTTAGGATGTGAGCATTTCCCCCAAATTGGCTATCCTGTTTTGCTCGCTTCTGGTTGTCATCCGTAAAACTAAATCATCGCGCCAATTGCCAAACTTTAATCTCGATTCTCGACCGTAAGCAAGCATGGGGTCCAACGAGGACTCGCTAATTTGCATTTTAGATAGTACGCACGTGCAATAATTCTGCACCTAGAGGAAACATTGCAGTTGTAATTTTTCAAAACTTAATTTTCACCACTTTTAGTCGTTAAACACAAATTTTTCTCCCTCAAGAGACAATTTTCATTTCAAGAAAAGTAATTGTGTTAGTCGTCCAGCAAGTCCAAAAAAGTATGAATTTATATTTTTTCATTAAAGCAATACTGTACATAAAACAACGGGAAGTCTGAGCGCTCGTCAGATAATAGCGACTTAGCGCAATCTTATATGACTCCATTTTCCGACGACGACATACGAAAAATTCCGTCTCATGACGTCACAGCATCATTACATCTCGGCTTGGCCTGTCGTTCCGAGCTAACTGTACAGTATGTAAAGAAATTATAAATACACTTGACTAAAATTGTTTGTTAGAACACCTAACACTGCAAAAAATTTCAAATTTACAAAAGGAAATTCAATGTAAAATTCATTGATCTCTTCAATTTGTGAAATTGTGAGGCATTGACGTAAAAGATGTGTAAATCTGAATTTACATCTTATTTTAAACAGTGTACAGGAAATACAATTTTGTAAATCTAATGTAAATCCGATTTAATGGAGTCGTATGAGATTGCGCCAAGTCACTATAAAGTCTAAAATTAAATTGAAAAAAATAAATTTTGACAAAGCCCACTCAAATTAATCGAAAACATACAGTAGCCTAACAGAAAAAAAAACGAATATGAAAGTTTTCAGTTGATCACAGCACAAAACTGTCCATTTACTTTTTTAACAAAAAAGAAAAAAAAAAGCCATCCAGGAAAAATAACTAGTAGGAAGAGCAAAAAAAGCGAAAAGAATAAAAGAAAGAAAAATTCTGATAGAAAAATAGAGAAGAAAAGCTTCCTCAAACTTTTGCTCCCTTCTGCTATAATTCTTTATATTTGCTTCTTTTATATTTCCGGACACCCACAGTGCACTTCGAGTAAACAGCAAACGCAAAAGCTTCTAAACTTACAAAAAAAAAATAAAAAAACCAAAAAAGCAAAAAAAAATTCTTCTAAGAAAATAATTCCATTAAAATTTACCCCATTATAAAAAATTTATAAACCCCTTAGTCTTTTCTGGTCCTCGAGTCCACAGCCTCTCTTTTTATATATTTTTTTTCCACTTCCCTTCCCCCAATCCAGGCATTTATCAAACCTTACTGCACACTTTTGTCCCATTAACCACACTTTTTATGGCCCTTAGATATAAAAAATGAGAGTCAAGTGTTTGATAAAGAGCCATGACTTAAAGATCAAAAGCAAATCAAGAATCTGTCATCACTGATACTATACTTGTAATCCCATTCAACAAAAAAAAAATTACATACAATAACGGTACTGTACGTATAAAAAATACAAACACGAGATTACTAACATCACACGTACGATATATGGCGACTCACACTCACACCCGATGTAGAAAAGCTTAATCACTCGTCACTTATCAACCGCTATAACTCGTGGCGAACACTTTTGATAAAGCCATACACCAGAGGAGAGTAGGAGAGGAAGAAAAAAAGTTGCAGAAGATGAATGGTAGCCAAATATAATCCTTAGGGTCGCACCTAGTGGCAATGCGAAGAATCTTCGCCTATTAGAACGAGCACGAGTAAAATCTATTAATCATTCCCGAAAACTATGGAACGTCGAAAAAGAACATGTGTGCTTATTACTGAGAGCTCTCGTTTTCTCTTCATGTATATACAGTATCTTGAGAAGTTTCTGTAGCGAGGGGGTAAAAAAAAATTGAAACGGGGAAGGAAAAAGATGAGGCTGGAATGGCACGTACACGTTGCACATGTGTAGTGGCGAATCTCGAGTTCTTTCGAGAAACGACCGTTGATGGCACCTAACTAAATTAAAAGTGCATTAGTGTGGGCGCTGAGAAATCTCAATCTGATAAACACATTCCTCTTTCCCCGAACTCCGTATCTTCTGGTAATGGACATAGTTGACTTTTGCGATCGTTATACACCCGATGAGGTCTTGTCGGAGTGTTTGGTTAACAAAATTATTCGAGGGGAAATCAAAGAATGAGGATTTTCCGTCAACAGTCAACATAAAGCAATTAATTTCGTTTGTGATTTAATTTTATATATTAACTGCGTTCGATTTCTGAAAGATGATCGAATTGCTGACGTTTCTATATTGTAATGCAATGTAAAGCTAACTCGATGCAAAGCAACAGAAAGTAGCGCAACGAAGAAGCAATGCCATTCACACCAGAATTCTTGTGCGAATGCTTCTTTGTGCATTCCATTGTGTTCGACCGATGGAATCACAGGATACCACAAGAGCAACAATCGGGGTTGGTGTGAATGCAACTGATTGCAGTGGCGCATGTAAAAAGTCGTCAATTTCTTTCAAATGCTTTATTTCAACTGATCAACTCTCGCATCACAACTTCTCCATTACATTTAATACAATGGTAAACATAATTTCCAATCATGCAATTCAATTCCTCTGCTTAACTCATGTTATCAAAATTAATAATGTACGGTAGTTAAGAAGAATAATAAAATAAAAATTAAATTAAAATTTATTATTGATTCAAGTGCCTTTTAAGGTCAAAATTAATGCAGAGTACTATAATTGCTCCGTATTGGACCCAACATTTAAGTATTTGAATAAAAATTTGTATCCTGATGTATCAGGTGTCATCTTATACAGCAAAGAAAACTGTCACCAATTTAAAAACTAAATGCTCTGAATTTGGAATTTCTTACTTAAACAATGAAGACAATCCAGTAAAGTCACCTGATGCGTCGCCACTCGATTTGTTTGCATTTGTTTTCTTAAAACAAAGACTTTTTCAACGTCGTGTCAAAACATTGAAGGGACTTTGGAAAGCTCTCACAATGAGGAGTGCGATATAATTACTGTTGCTATCATCACAAAAGTATTTGAATCATGGAAAGTTAGATGTCGCCAGATAGTAAAAAGGAAGGAGAATCATATAGAAAACACAAAAGGAATCCATAGAAAACGTGTAAATAAAGATTAATGAAATAAAAACATTTTAAGTTTCAGTGAACACCCTATGTAAAACAGAATTTCACACGCATAACTCAGCTTTGACTCCATTGCGAAAAACTGTGTTGTGTTGCGACAATAAGGTATTTACTGTAAATGACCAAATTTGTTTGTCCCCTTATCATCACATCGCCAAACACCACGTGTTCGCATGGCAAAAGCAGATTCCTAATTGTCCATGCCCAAACAGTCCATTACTTTAAAAAAAATAAATGCCAAATAAATTTTTCAAAGCACAAAACTTAGTGCACACCACTTTTCCACGCTACTCTGGACATCCATTCAATCTTCATTCCAAACATAAACATCTTTCTCACTTTTTTTCCTCACTCATAAATATAAAAAAAAGCAAAAAAAACTGAGTTCCCACTTTCCACATGTTGAAAGTTAAATATAAACACAAACATGAGGTATAGGCAAATATGCTAAAAGACAAAAATAAAAACCCTACGAGATTTTGTCGAAAATTAAATAAATAAAAGGGTTTTCCGATAATCCAATCAAATCCCTGATTCCAATATTTCGAGATGACATCACGAGAGGGGGATAAAAAAATAGAAAAAAAAAATAATAAAGCGCTCAGATAAGCAGGTTGAAAGTCTTAAATTTTTCCTTTTTCTATTTGTGTTTTAGTACACGAAACAGACAATGAAACACATCTTTCTAATCCTCTTGTACTCTTATTTTTTTCATCACAAGAGGATTATGTCGTACATGTTGATCTAAGACTGTAGAAAAATTCACTTTTCTGGCATTTTGTTGCCTTTTCATTATTTATCGCATTCCGAATCGGAACTGACCTCGTTTTACGACGATGTGATGTGAAATTCTCAACTCAATGCCGTGGATTCAGGATTTGAGACTTAAAGGTGTTATTATGTTTTGAATGAATGAAGATCTCGATTGACAATCTGTGAGAATCACTTGCCCGAGTTGATTTTTTTTTCTTGGAATTTTGTATAATAATTACGAAGGAAATTGCTACGCGGAGATTTTTCATTCACGTTTTCCAATTCATTCATAAAATTCAAATCGACGGCCGCCGGCTAGAGGAAAAATAATTGTACCGTGTGAAATTTTAAGCGATGGAGAATAATTAATTGACGAACTTACAAGAGTATCTTTGTTTCGTGTGGTTTGTTCATAATAAACGCCCGAGTTCACGTTTTTACCCAACTTTTTCATTCCTATTGACCGATTTAACTCTGATTTCTGACTCTTGACCACCATTTTACATCCAGGTAACACTAAAAACCCTAAAACCCGAAATCAAATTTGACCGCTTGTTGGCCCCGCCATCTGGTGGTTTAATCGAATACTACAAACATTATAAATTAATTAATGGCGCGATTTGCGATTGATTTAAACTTATGTGTAAATTCGTATGATATATAAGCACGATTTGACTTTTAATAAAGCAGTGTTGATCTAACTACCATACATATTATGAATATAGAGTGGAAAGTTATTTATTTACTAAAAACAGTCAAAATATGTAAATATTTTTGATGTTGAACATGTATTTCCATCTGCCACTACATTTATTCACGGAAATTTAGTTAAAATTAGATATTAGAGGTCCAGAAACCCTGAAATAATTGTTTATGGACAAAAAGGCCAAATATTTACTAACGTCCAAAATATTTATTTATATGTAAAATATGTAAAATAAAAACCATCTAAAAATAACGATATTTGTCTATTTCTGTACTTATTTCAGTGTTTTATGGCTTATGACAAGAAAACAATATTTATTTAAATAACTATCCTCTCCCTAATTATAAATCTCTGATCTTAAAATAATTAAAGTAAAATAAAAAAAATAAAATTCCTGGCTTGCGTATTGTGGAAGTAAGTATGTGGAAGTAAAAATTTCCCACCGATCAGCAGTAAATACGAACGCCTAGACCCAGAATGTAGGGCAAGAAACTTTTAGTAATGAGAAGAGGAGTCGAAGGAGTTTAGTGGCTTGCGTGTTTTTGCCTGTCGGAAAAAGCGAGAGACGCCGAACACCAATTGCCAGTTCACTCACCTGGGAGTCCCTACTTCACCTGTCTTTCCCACGGTTTGTCTCGAGAGCGACAGAACAAGGGCGGGGAAAGTTTGCCAAGCTCAGCAAATGATTATATTTGATTGATGCTAATTTTTTCTCATTTAATCATTTACCCAACTTGGCTTTTTAAAAATAAAAACCCATCGCTATTTGCACTAACCTCCGCCATTTTTTTTTACAGCCCCTGCATTTATTTTTCGTTTGGTTCCCACACAGCCATTTTTAGCCACACCCATCTCATATTTTTTTTTCTTATTTTCCTTTCCTTTCCCTTTTTTATATCCAATATCCTCTGATCGACGTTGTTATTGAAATACCTCCCTGCAATTTCTCATCCATTCACGTCAAGTTAGGGCATCCACGCTCAGGAACAACACTCTTTTGTGTTGGAAATAGCTTAAAAACCTCACCCATGGTCGATATATAGAGAGCAATTTCTCAAAAACACAAAATCACTACCACCCACCCCGACCCCGGTCAGAGTAATTCGTCTTTATTCAAAATTATAGTTTCCCCGCAGTACAAAAGGTACGAAAACCGAGGGCGGGGTCACATTGCTTTTGGCGTCTTGCCTCTGGTGCACGAGTTCTCGACCAAATGGACACTTCACCATTAAATTAGAGGAGTGTAATTAAAGCAAAGCTCATTACACCAACAAACCGGCACGACATTCCTAGTTCAACTCGACTGCAGACCTGACACCTTTTACTGGTTTACCCTTATTATTCCAGCAAAAGAACTATGACTTTTAAAATATTATCATGCCTCTATCCCGACATTACGTGTTAAAAGTTCACGAAGAATGAATAAAGGCCACATAAAAAAATAAAATAAAATGCTGATATATATTAAAAGAGAAAAACTTCGTACTCCGTTAATTTTTTTTAAAGGGAAGGACGAAATACATACATGAAAATAGTATTAGTTCTTACTTCATTCTTCTATTCAATATCACCATACCTAGATGTATTAACCCCTGACACACGTAAAAAAATAAGGCATTTTTTTCTAGCTTTGAAGGTAGAAATCCTTGTCCCTATTTGTGCATCTATAATTGGAACACCAATGCTCTCTTCTTCAGAAGTTATATTTTCTACCTTATTTGATCTACCTTTAAAGGTGCAGTGAAAAGCCTTAATCTATTGGTGGTCGATAAGGTTCAATAATTACCTTAATATGTTGGTAATTAATAATACCTTAAAAATAAGGTTTTATTTTACTCTACAAGAAGGTTAGGATAAACCTAACTCTACAGTAGATACATTTTTAAAAATACCGTACATAATTTTACTTTCTTTGCATTATAAAAATAAATTTACCTTAATATTGAAGTAGATATTTTGTACCTTCAGAAGGTGCAACAATTACGAAAGGTAAAAAAGTGCCAAATTTATGTATAAAAAGTGTAACTGTAAGGAAACTTGTCTACCTTGAGAATAATCAAGGTGTATTTTTCAATTTTATACACATTTTACCTTAGTCAAAAGGAAAATTGAGCAAAAGGTTGAGTAAAGTACTTTTTTTGATTTTTTAAAATACCTTTCTTAGAATACAATGGTAGAAACTTCTGTTTTCTACATATTTTACTCCTATATTTCTTATATGTACTCTAATAAATACCTAATCGGTATTCAAATAGGGACAAAAAAAATAACACCGTACCTAAAAAGGTATGAAAACATACACGCAGTCATTTTTATACCATTTTATACCTTTCATTTTTTCCAGTGATGTAAAATAAAAATATAAACATTAATTTTATGAAAGGTCCACATTTTATTTCTTACGGCAAGAAACATAAAAAAAATTTGTACGTAAAATAAAAATGAAACATATGTTCTTTTGACAGCTAGTCACCCTTTTAGTTTTTTTTTCGTCTTAATAAAATTTTTCTTTTCCTTTCCTTTCTCACGGTAGCAACTTTTTCCTTTTCTTTTCCAACATCATGTTTCATTCTTTTTTTTTTTCGTTCTCTCTTCCTTTTTTAATTTTCTTTCCCACCGGGGAATTCGGAGTTGAATAATAAAGTATCAAAATATCCCCGTTTTCTCCCATCTTCTTGTAGCTTAATCTGGGTAATTACAACACAGATTAAACAAGAAACAGTGTCTTGGGACAAAGCACGGATTCACGGATTATTGGAAAGTGAAGTGAAGCTGCAAATCCCCACTTTTGTGTGTTAACATTTTTTTTTCTTTCGCTGTATACAGTATAAACATCATCTTCAACAACTAAACTTAACGCAACTTGATTACTCCATCATCTTTTATTTGGACCCATCAAAACAAAACGCAATCATCAATCTCACAGCATCGCCTGCCTCACTTGGATTAATGTATTATACTCGGTGATTTCTTAAACTACAAGATGGTGTCTTCGATTTTTTATTTTCGGTTTGTCAAATTTGATTAAAAGGGCATGTTTTCAGTCACACAAAATGATAAGTGCCTGAGAATTGATGTTTCACGTATAGGCGTGATAAAAAAAAAAACTGGATAGCCACTGTGAAGTGTAGTTTCATGTTTTACCACAAGGTGCAAAAATGTCAGGCCATGCAGTGAAGTGGGCATGCAATTTTTTTGAACACGACTGTACATCTGGTGTATAGGAGGAAAGACAAACGAGGAATTAATTAAGTAGCAAGAGTGAACTCATATTGACATTTCAGCTTTGTAGGATGATATTATTTACGACTCGATCGTGTCGAAAACAGCATTTTGCCATAAACGAGCAACGGATGTGCAATGATGACTGGAGGATTTATCCAGTATTTTCATTTGGCAAAGAAAATGCGATGCATAGAGATGATGTCGAGGTCTGCAGGCATTCATTTCCATTATTAATTTTTCTTTGAAGATTCTCGAGATTGCAATTAAGCTCCCATTGGTCTGTGTTGATTAAATTCGATTTCAATACTATCTTCACTTCATTGAGATAATCAAAGACTATGGTTTGTGTACGATGAGGATACTGGTCTTTTGTACAATATACATAAACACCAAGTTATCGGTTTTGGTTGTAAAGGGAGAACCGTAATTTTAGAATCCTTATTTAACAGATAAGTTGTAACGTTTGCGAATGCATTGTACAGTATACTTTAATGTATAATGTTATCTGATTGCTTTTCCATTGTCGGTTAAAGCAAGAAATGCAAAATATCATCACTAAAATAAATATTCATTTCCTGGTATATTATGTAGTCTTTTATTAAACGATTTAATAAATTAACGTCACTCTCTTTTGGGAGTGAATTTATGTCCGAATGTTACGCTCGATCTAACTCGCATCGTAATGATGGTTTCTGCTGAAACTGAATGTCATGTGACGCCATTTAATGTCCCACCTTCTTTTAAATTTAAGCTTATACTGTACAGGGTGGTTGAAACATCTGGTTCTTCCCAAATATTTTCCAAACTAACACAGATAAACAAAATCTGGGCCTTATTGCAGTATCGTGGACTTCCGGTTTCGGAAAAAAACTTTGATCCGTCAAATTTACACGTTTTTGGTCATAATTTTAGGTTAGAATAGGTTAGTTAGGACCTCACATGTTTATTCTGGTTCACCTTCAAGTTGCAACTGTCAATCACACTATTACATCACCTCGCACTTGGTGAGAAATTACAACAACAGCAATACTCTGGACACAATCCATCATTTCCTAAGAGCTCGATTGACTGGGTTGTCCTAACACTAAGAGGGCAAATGATTGCGATACATGGAATAGTGAAACATTGGATTGTGTAAAAATTTTGACTTTTGTGTTATTCTACTTTTATAATTATAGTGGTTTTAATTTTTGTCTGTGACAGGTCGCGTATGGCCACAGCAGCTGCTAGCGACCTAAAACTAATTATAATACTACTACGGTACAACCGGTACTTAAGAGCTCACTGATTAAACAAATTTTGTTTATCTGTGTTAATTTGGAAAATATTTTTTAACCACCCTGTATTAAAAAAATACAATTCTTTTTGTTTAAATTTTCTGTTTCGGTTCGATCGCTGACTCGACGGCGAAAAATCTGGATGTTTTGCAAAATGCTACACAGACTACGTACATCAATCCTCTTGCTTGACAACCCTTGCAACTGATCAGGGAGTTCGGGTGTCGCGTTAATGGAATTATTCAATCCGCACGCATCCACGTATAATTAAACCCAACTGATCGATATTTACAGCAATCCGTTTGCTTATAAACTTAGCCTCCAACGTCAACATATTTCTGTCGTTCAATTTATGATCTCTTTTAACAAACCCACTTTTCCCTGATAATTTCTAATAAAAAATGATGAAATTATCAATTCCTTACGACCATAAATATTTAACCCTCCAATTAGGCATTCCTTTAAAACGAGAGAAGACACGATGACCACTTTAATACCCCGGGGAACTGGCGGGGTACTTGTAAAAGTGTAGCATAATATATTTGGTGACATGTATTCTAGAAACCGTAAGGTCGAGTTAAAGAGGACGAGTTGTTCGTCTCTTTTCCTATACAAGTATACGGCTGCTTCACTTTATTTCCATTCTTTTCTAGGGTATATGTCCTAATGAAAACATGTTTTCTTTGCAAATCAGTTTCCATGGCAATGCTGGCCCTCTATTTCTAAATAAGAATAAATCTCGCCATGTATACTTTACAAGAGCCGAGATGAAATGTAGATGGTGCTTTGTCATCCTTTTTTTTTTTTTTTTTTACTTTATGTATAAAATTTTCGAGGTAAATGCGACAAATGTTCTCCTTTAAATCGTTTCTATACAATCAAAATCAATTTAAGTAATTTCTCTTAAGTGATTTCTTAAATCATTTATTTTGCATTTTCAGATTACAGTAAAATAAGAAATTTCGTTGGTCAGAATACCAAGTCACGATTTGCTAGCGGATTACCGACAATGGTGACAAATGTACACAAAAATCCCTACTCCAGAGCTTAAGCGATGTAACATTAAATTTCCCACCACCCCACTAGTGTGTGCAGAATCAAACTAATCACATCCCTCCTAACGTGTAACCACAGATAACACAAACATGTCTGCTAAGATCTGTTTTGTTATTTAAGTTGATTTGTTTTTAATTTTTGAAAAGGTGGCATTGCTCGAGTGAAACCGATCGTTGTTTAATTCTTTACATCAGATGCTCATGGTCAGTGATCTGTTCAAATCGTGGCAATGGGTAGACCACTTTGGGTAATGCCTTGTTAACCATTGAGTTGTAAAGTCCTGCTAAAGCTTCACTGTACCATCAGATTTTTCGACAGGAGTTAAGGGTGTTGCCCATCTGGAGTGTTGAATTGGTTTAATGATGTCTTCACGTACCAATCGATCAATTTCTGCATCCATTTTCCATGCGATAAAATATCAAACCACCGTAAGAGATCTACACGTTGTAGCAACCGTTAATTGAGCACACGAATAAAACATAATAATAATTTTAAAAAGAAAACTTCTATTACTCATCAATGGTGGTTTATTCAATTCTGTATTCCGCCACTAGGTGGATATAGTTGTTCTTGCTAATGGCTGATGTACTGTGCTTTTGCCCAAGATGAATTAGTACTGTTCTTTTCCCGTGTCATCTTCTGTTCACACTAACAGGGCGTTCAAAACCTGCGCTGGAACATGTTCCTAGAGTAGCTATGGAGTAGTTATCAAACAACTGGATGTGACACCACACTCCAGCTGCACTGTCTGAACTCTGAATAGATAATTCAGAATACGTCACTAAGAGCGCTCCAGAATGTACTGCAATTGCGTTTTTGAACACTCCGCAAGGAAGCGCTCCGATTTTTTGAAGTTTGAACAACTCCAAGAGTTTGGAGTATGTTCCGGAGCAGCTTATAAACGCACCCAATGTTTGTCCCTGCACTGCACTGCACTTCGACTTTAATACTTCCATTTTCCTGCACTAGATGGCGGCATAAAATTACAAAACCCGTATGAATGTAACGATGTGACACGAAATTTTTATTCTTAAAAAGAAAAAAATAACAAGCCTATGAATCTTTTCGAAAAAGCTTTACAGCTGATAAAAACGTAATTCTTCAAAATTATTTTCTTTCTCGATGGGCAATAAATCTACTTTTTATGCACATCTATTTGGTTTTATTGAAAATAAAAAACACAAGAATAGAAACGAAAAAATAAAATTCATCGGTTTCACTTTCACCCGTTGGTTGAAATTCTTCTCTTCTCCAGGTGAAAACGTAAAACATTTAGAAATAATGAGATGGCTGGAAAACCGAGCGGAATATTTTTAACATCCCGCAGACACAGCCACTACTGTAAAATGGTTCCCCATCCCCTTGCCGTTTCTCCATTTCCCCCATCCATTGCACATGTAGACCTTTATAATGAAGGCCACACAGTTGTTTAGGTAAAAGAGGAAACAGGTGGACCCATTACGCTAACAGTTAGCGATTATTAAGCAGGGCTAAAGAGAGAAACATGTTCTAATGAGTATTTTTTTTCAAAAATGTCTTTCCTCGTAGATTGATGACTTTTCCTTTTTCTTTAGCCTGCAGGCCTCTACAGTTGCTTTCGCTTGGAAATGGGGTGCACATGTTGACAGGGTAAAGGGGATAAGAAAGCCTTAAACCCCTCATCTCAATGTCACGGATTGATGGGCGTATGAAAGATGCAAACTCAGAACGAATTATTATACCGAGAAAAATACGCCGGACAGCTAATCAATTATGAAATCACGATGCGTGCATAAATACTAGCTTTTCGTTCGATATTAAAAACGTAGAAACAAAAAACATTCTTTACCAAAGCGAATTTTTAGTTGAAAAAGTCTACGTACACAAATATTGAAATACCTCTTTTGATGGAAGAAAAACTTCAAATTTTTAAGAGTTTCATGAAAATTAAAAAAACTGTAAAGTTTTTCTAGGACTTTGGTGAATTTTTGAAAACTTTTATCTTTGTCATCACTTGCAAAATAATTTTTATCTTCATTATTAGCTTACTTAGCCCATATGTCTGCTGGACATAAAAGTTGCGCAATGGATTCAGCTTTCAGAAGAAATTTTTATTTGAATTTTATCTCATTCTTTTCAAATGTTATAATAAAAATAGTGAATTTTTGAATTTTGGTTGTTTTTAATTTTTTCTTCCAATACTTTTTCATTAAATTTCAAATACTATACACAAAATGATAGCTGTGGTGAGTCTTTAAATCATCCTAAGTCTGTTTTTAAATATTCATTAAACTCTTATTTAAAAAAAATTGAAGTCTTTCCTATACCATCAAAACAGACGATATTCCAATATTATGGCACGAAGTGTAAAATTACACTCTTTTTTTAGGTTATAGTAAAAACTATAAGACGTAAACAAAATTCCTGTTACTCCAGTGTTTTAGAGCACATTCTATTGATCTCTGCAAAGTTTCAAAACAATTCTTTAAATAATAAACAAATGAAGAAGAAAATTCATTTTTGCCTACAGACAAATTTACAAGTCCAACGGTGAAATGCGTCAATGATTTTTTTATACTCGTTATCTTTATACTATTTTTCTTATTACTAGTATTAGTGGTGGTACCGGTATTTTGTTTTTGAGTTCTTATAAACCAAGAATCTTCTTTTCCATTAATAATTGAACACTGAGAAAAAGTACTAGTGCCAGTGTCGATCGATGTAAAAAAAAGAGAAACGGAACAGAAAAAGAAGCAGAGGGGCTTCATTATCTATTTTTTCCACTCACATCTCCTCTTACAATGATCAAAACTAAATTAAAGTTGACTTTAGGTAATAAAGAATTATTGAAATCCCATACTAAAAGACTTTTTCCAATAAACAGAGATATTAAAACTAATGGAAAACAAAATTAAAACCAAACAAAATATGAAAATAATAACGAAAAATAAACCGTAATCGATGTTGTTTGAAATTAATTTTGAAAAACGTGAAGTCAGTCATAAGTAGAAACAATCCGATTAATTAATTTCTTGCACGATGTTGAGAGATTATTAAGCGTTAAAGATTTGCCACGGCACACGACTGACTGATGCGTAAACCACTTCGACTTTAAGATATAACCACAGACCAATATTGCAATGCTCAAAGAACAAAGGAAGGATGAAGAGAAAAAAAGGTGAGGGCAAGAAACCAATCACATCTTGTCCCAACAAGAACTATCGCTTAACCAACTTTGACAGTGCAATTCGTCTCGAGTTGAAAAAGAGTGCAAAACACGAAAGAAAATGGGCTATTTGTCTCACAAAAGAAGTAGCAAATTTCGTAGCAGATAAAAATAGTCGTTATCTTTAATTAGAAATTTTCTGGTGCAATAACAATCAATAATGGGTTGGGTAAGTTAATTCTATAATGCGTTAATCGTGCAGGTTTGAGGAGAGTACCGATCTTGACCTCGATTATCTGTCGATCGGAACAGCAATTGGTTGGTTTATGCCGGTAAAAGTCTGGTTAAACTCGCGTTGTCCATTAATTGTCACACACAGCGCACATCTGTGGCGCTAAGGTCCCCTGAGCTTGAAAGAGAGGCTGAACCTGCACACTTGACCTCAGAAAAACAGGTATGCTCACACTTTCTGGTCTATAACTTCAAAACTAATTTTTCGATCGACATGAAATAAATTTTATCGAATAGAGGAATCATTACGCTACAAAATGAAAAAAATCAAAGGTCACTCTAGATCGATTTCTCCATTTTTAATCGAACATCGAATTTTTTATTTGTGATTTTCGCCTCCGATAACTATCGTTGCCACATCTATTAAAGCTAGCCACATGATTTTTTTTTTCATGTTAAAGAGGAAAGAATGATCTTTCTATCTAGTATTTTGATTTCAACATCTTATAATTACTGGTTTTAGAGTTATCCACCAATTAAATTTTTGTGTGTGGGCTCAGCCTCAGCCTCACTTTCAGTTTCAAGTTTCAAGCTGAGTCGACGCTAGCGCCACAGATGTGCGCTATAAGCATCTGTTGTCTAGGGAAACAATTTTCTAACCTGTGATAAATTAAATCTGGCAAGATGAAACATCGTTTGACTGCGTATACCGTACACTAGATGGAAAAAGTAATTAACCTGTTGAAATTCTTTTTTCTTTCCTCCCTCCCTACCGTACTGGTTTAATCGATTCGATATTTTTCTCGAATCCCTTCTTCTTCGACCCCATCAATGATTCTCTTTTCAGAACCATCCTTTCGCACATGTCGTCGACTTTCCATTAGCGACTGGTAGGTGGAAAGCTGACGCCCAAGACTGATGCGAAGAAATTTATCTCGAGGATTTGCTCAGCCCTCGGTGCTCATATGGAAAGCCAAACACACGCCAGTCTGCTGCCAAACACCATCAAGATGTGGCTTGCGAACTACCTCTTTTTTTTTTCTATTTCTCTCTCTCTCCTTTTTCCTTTTTACTTGCCATCCATCCCAACATGTAAAATTCACACTGCTGCTAGCACAAAGTAAAGGAGTGAGTTGGCAGCGGGTCGCAAGAAGAAAAATTAGATAAGCATCACGAGGTCTGGATGGAGTTCGATTTTAAAATTCAACGAAAGCACCGAAGGGAAGGAAATTGTTAAGAAACCAAATGTTTAGAGAGCGTATTAAGACATTAACATGACAATTCATGTATGTACATACAATTTTACCATTTTACCATTTCGATTCGCTTGGAAATTATGTAGGGGGGAAAAAAGGAATTATTATTCTAAGTTTATTCGACGAAGACAATATTTTTGAATAAAAATACGGTTGTATAGGAAAAGGAAAATGTAGAAATTGTGTTATGTGTAGAATAATTCGAAAGAATAAAATGCTACGTACAATTTTTGATTTTTATCATTCCAAAATAACTCGGGCTAATAACATCAAATTGTGGTTTTCAAAGCATAACCAACTTTTCCTGGTTTAAAGTACACTATTTGTAGTCAAAGTGTGTATTTTCAGAAAGAACATCGACCTGCATACTAATGTAAAGCAATTGCATATGTAGTCCCATACGAAAGTAGCAAAATGGGGATGCAGTGTTAAATAACCACGATCGAGTTAAAGCTTTGTTCACACTGGTATTCACACTCGATGCAACGCAACAAAGTAACGCAACGCCATTCATTCTCACCAGAATTCTCTACTGTGTTTGCAGCAAAATGTTTTTGTTATTATAATTATTATTATTATTTTTTACTTATTATAATTAATGATGATTGTTTTGAGAATGCCATTTAACATCATGTGTGTTTTGAAAATAGTTTGCAACAATTTTAGAATCAAACCTTTCCCCCCATTTTTGTCCAAAGTCACCTCGCTGTCCAAAGTGACCCCAGTTTACGGTATTAATTTTTTTTCTACCTCTGTTTGTACAGAAGTTCCGAAGATTCGATTATATATAAGGCGAAAAAAAGTTGACGAAGAATCGAATGATTGTGAACCAAACAAACCAAAGATGAAAAAACGGTCAAAAAATCCAGTCTTTGATTCTCAATTTTCAATTAAAATCATCGAAAGCGAAATCCAGCAGCCGAAGATATTAAATAGTATGAAAAATTGCGATTTATGATTTTTTTTTGGTATTAAATCAAAGATTTTTTTAAACAGATCAGTCAGATTTTACGGAAGAAAGCGTCGCTTGTTCTGAGAGAGAAAATACAAATGATGACGTCACAGATCGCAATTGTAATGGTGGAGAAGAAGGTGATGTCGCGCAATGTAGTACACTCGATTGTGAAGTGTTTTCATTTAAATCTAAAATAATTTTTTTTTATTTTAGGCGAACCAATAAAATTAAAATTCGTACAGACTGACCAAGGGACATTTTTCAATAGTTCTACTTCTGGTGATGGCATTTGGGGACCGTTTCCATCAAGTAGCTCAAAAAATAATATATATCCAAATTTCAAAGAAAAGACGGATTTTCGTGGTAAATTGCAATGATTTTTTAATGCATCGAACAAAAATTTCACAAATTTTTGCAAACTTTTATAAATTTTAACACTTTTTTTCACGTTTTTACTAATTTTTTTTATAAATTTTTATAAAATTTTACAAATTTTGACAGAATTTTACAAACGTTTATAAATTTTCGCAGAAACTCTCAGAAATGTCAATAGAAACATCGTAAAATCGCAGCCCAAACAGGTAAAAGCGTTTGAAGAATTCATCGCGAAATTAAATCAACCACAATTAACAACAACGACGATGGAAACCATAACAAAGACCCTCAAAACCTGTTCTTTC
>JAQFZO010000959.1:0-19091 GCA_034695885.1 Geophilus flavus | reverse complement strand
ATCTAGATACATCTGGTGTTTACATGCACCATGGATCTAGATAATGTGGATCTGAATTGATAATGTGGATCTGAATTGATAATGTGGATCTGAATTAGAATTATCTAGATAATTTTGGTCATGTAAACGTACACACAGATGTGTCTGGTGTTTACATGCACCACAGATCTAGATAATGTGGATCTGAATCCAACTTTATCTAGATAATTTTGGTCATGTAAACTTAGTAAATGTTGCGTACCAAATTTGGATCACCGGCGTTATTTTGTGGAGCAGATTTATTGTTCTCTCCATGTCAAATTGAAGCGATGTAATAAGAGTACGTACAGTACGTATTGGGAATAATAATGCAATTATTTCCTTTTACTCGCACTTTAGTCATGGAAATTCATGAATTTTACAATGAAGGTTGATGGAAAAAATGGAAAGTCAATTGAGGGATGAGAAATTTTCGTTTTGAAATATTCCATTTGACACGTAATGCATGTTGCTGAGATAAAAACAGGATAAATAATGTACAGAAATTTTTTTTTTTTTTTAAATGTCAAGCGACAATAAAATCGAACCTGAATTGCCCAATGTTTAGCAATGTAACTGATTAGTGTGTACCAAATACCAATCAAACGAATTATCCATCATCTTCGATAAATGTGGCTTGACACACTTATTAAAAAGTGAAGAAATATGTTTTGCACATTAATCCTTTGCTTTCATCGACAAGGATATTTCTAACAAAAATATTTTAAATTTATGGTAATAAATGCCAATTTTAACATTTTATCCTATTCACCTATGCAAAGCAAAAAGCGTCTCGAGTACTTCTAAAAACTCTTTAATATTTTGCGTTTCTATTGGCAGATACTGCAAATGATATTCTAGATCGGCTTTAACATCAGCTTTGCCATCAGACATTATGAAAATATAAAAAAAATTAAAATGTAGCAGTGATTCTGTAAATCACAATTTTGTTCGACATCGCGATATACGTTTCAATTACTCATACATTACTTTAGTTAAACATATCAACCACGTGTGCTTTAACTATTTATTAAAGCATTATTATAATCAAATAAAACTGACAAAAAAATAACAAAAATGTTTAAACCAAAAATTGACACAAAATGCAAAACAAATGAAAATTTGTCTCACTGAAAACTAATCTGATTTTAACCAGCCTTTAAGCTTTAAATTAAAACCTTCATTCGGACATTGAACGTATTTTGCATAGAAAACTTTTAAAACTCCATCGTAAAAGCAGACAGGAGTTCGGATTTAACGTCATCTACCACCGCTCATCTAAATTAGATAAAATAAAATAAATCTGAATCAAATTTTAAAATTACATTTTGAAAAAATAAATAAAATAAAACTTATTACGTCTTTGCTCACGCTTTGATATTGGGTCGCTTTGATTCGAGCAGGTCGTTCATGTTTAGCTATTAATTCCCGAGCAAACTTTTTTCGTTTGGAATCCAACGATTTAACTTGATTTTCTTGTTGCATGGCGTATTCTGCTGCACTTCGCGGATATTGCTTAGCGTATTGCGAATAGGTGGGATTTTGTTTGACATATTCGTCTAATTTTCGTTGGAATTTCTCATAATCCTTTTCGTACTTGGCGTAATATTCTTTCACGTACTGTACTTTTCATCCACGGGAGGCGGCGATCTACTTCTGTATATTTAAAAATGAAATTAAGAATATTAAGTGGTGTAATATGATAAAATTATGAAATGAAATAAAAACTTACCTCGGAGGAAGAATCCATTATTAAATGTTCATCTCTATAATTTTATTTCGTTTTTTAAAAATTTACATTTATGCAAATTTGTTTTTGATTTTTGGTGTAATTTTTTTTATTTTTAACTCGAGTTCACCGAGTTTTCCAACAATTATTTATTAATTAACATTGCGTATAATTTGTAAGTTATTTTCTCATATTTATTTATTTATATTTCCAAGTGTTTGAATTTTGACAAATCGAGATATTCAAATTAGTTTTACGTGTTTCGTCAGCCATTTGGGTATAAATAGGGCGGAAAATTCTCGATTTGTCACTTTACCAAGCAACTTTATCAAGCAACATAAGGATCTACAGAATTAAGTATAATATATCGATTTTTATTTAACTTACCTAATTTTCTTAATTTGTCTTTTTAACTTGGAAATAATTTTCTTAAATTTTCTTTTTAACTTTTAAATAATTTTCTTACATTTTCTTTTTAACTTGGAAATAATTTTCTTCATCTGGTTAAAACCGACAGCACTAAACGAGAAATTTAAAAAGTGCACTGAACATTTTTATTAATTCTAAGTATTTGTCTTCAGCTCAAACTCCAGAAAGATGGCCAATCTTGTTAGCTCTAGTAATTATCCATGGCCAAATGATATGTCGGTTAACGAATTGCAGATAATGTTTACGGCAGACGTTGACGAAGATTATGAACCCGGAGAGACAGTACGAAAGCGAAGGGTAGTTTTACGATCGAGATTTCGAACGGAAGTAAGGCCCATCGATAGAGACGACGTTTTGAGCGAGTGTCCTGCGTTTGCCTTCATGATACAGGGTTGGCGACACGTCGTGAACGAATACACAGTTGTTGTAACTCGACCCGATAACGTAGAGAACTTTACGTATGATCAGTACTTAGCCGACGACTTGCTGTGTTTTCTAACGACTTGCGGACAAATTTCCGCCGTCATATTAAAGAGAGTTGACGGTGAAGAAGTCTTTCACGAAAACGCTGAGTATTTTGCAGAAGTTGAATTTAGAACAGAGGGCTATACAAATGCTTTAAATACGGATCACGGGAGTTTTCGAGATTTTCTCATTGATGTAAGGGCGAAGAATTAATTTGGTTTGTTCCATTACGTTAAATATAACGGTAAAAATGTATGTCATGTTATTTTGATAATGTTTGTGAAATTATTTTTTTTCAAAATCTGATTTTTTTTGCGATCTATAAGTTTGTAGAAGCGAATTGTTAATCACATTTATTTTCTAATCTTTAATTTGAGTGATTAAAATTCATTTGTTTGGCTATTCAAAAATCTGACTTCGTCTGACCAAAAATCACTTAAATAGATGATTAGTGACTCTGAACAAACCGAAGGCAAAAACAGTTTTACATTTTACGCAATCGAAGAAAACATTTGCGAAGCTTGATGTATGCAGAAATTCGTACATACCGTACTCATTTTTAGTGAATAACAGAGTTGTTTGGATTTCTATAGTTTACTTGGGTCTATTATTTTTTTTATCTTGTTTTGTTATAGGAATATCTCTTTGATAATATTTTCCACGATTTTGTGTTTCCCGACATCCGAAATTCCACGACAGTGAAGACATAGCCAAAAATTTAAATAACGCGAAATTAGTAAGTTGATACAGCAGACAAAACATAAAACAAAACAGATTGGAACGTTCTATGGCATCTACATACAAGCCATTATCCACACAACTGAAAGAACGAATAACGAACTGTACACTACCGTACTCTTGAGCGTGCATACGTGATCGGCACAGCACGTTGTTTTTGTTACGTTTGTTTCATTTCCAAAATTCTAATCGATCAACAATAAATCTCGAGACAAATTCGAATTCAAGTTCTATCGTGTTGCTATTTAAATTGTTGCGTGCAGACAAAATACGAATGAGTTATAAGTTAAAATAGTCATATTACTCAAAAAAATTACTCCTAAAAATCGTCTGCTAATAGATTTCACATTCGATCGTTCACTTCGATCATCTACTTACATGTAAATAAAAAAATATTTTTTTGGAATGATCAAGTTAATTAAATTTTATTTTAAATCGCGTTTTATGGTGGAACACAATTGTTATTTCACAAAGATTTTACGTATACAGCTGTATTTCTGAATGTTTATTTTATATATGAGAAAAAAATTGTCATAAATTCGGCATTTCAAAAGACCGTATCGTCTGCTATTCGCGAAGCACGTGGTCAGCGTTATAAGCCTCGCAGTTTTACATAATTTTTTTTTTCGTTTCTAAATAAATTTAATCGCCTCATTTTCGTCAGGTACAATTTAAGAGGAGAATTAAAAATATATTAAAATAAATAAAAATATTTATATTTGTTCTCGTCCTGTTTGACGAATAAGCTAAAATAACATCAATAGTTCACCACTAGATGGACATTTCACATCACTCCAAGCCTCGCTCCAAGCATAACACTCCAAGAGTCGCTCAATCTCAATCTTGCATCACACATAACCCCCTGTACAGGGGGTTATGCATCACAGCACCACAGAATAAAGACAGCACCATGAGCACCAAGATGGAAGTCGTATTGAACGAAATCCCTCGTGAAATTGTTAACGAAATCTTATACGGAGAAGACCTGAAAGTAAATATTTTCTACACGTTCTCATGTGTTGGTTTTATGTCGAGTAGTCAAATAAGGACTTAACAAACAACCGGTGTAACGATAATTTTATTTTTACTCCTAAAACCAAGTGTGTGGAACATTTTTGCATACATCCAACACAGTATACTACATGGCTATCCGATTTATTTTTATTATCTTTTCCAGAAATTCCAGAAAATTTATGATGAACAGAATACTGTAGAAACACAATTTGAATTTTCACGGCGTTTAGTCCTAAGTGAATACCCTACAGATATCAAGAAAGGAATTGTTTTTTTAAAAGGTAAGAAAATGACATTTAGGTATCACTTTATAGTAAAATACAAATTTCACTTCATAGATCTCGAACGTGATAGTGACAAGACAGCCAAACGAGATTACCACTTATACTTGGCGATAGGAAATGCCAAATTAAGGGTAAAATGAAAATAATTAAGTTTCAGTACGTACGAGTTTTCAATTTTTAATAAAAATGAATTTTATAAAGGAATATACGCCAGCATTAGAATATCTTCATTTACTACTGAGTGTCGAACCATCAAATCGTCAAGCGAAAAGGCTAGAAGAATTTATTAAAAACCGAATGAAAAAGGGTAAATTTAAAAAAAAAAAGTATTAAAAAGAGAAATTGAAACAGAATTTAATGAAATTTTAAATTTTTTGCATTAGGATTTATGGAAATCGCCATAGTTGGAGGTGTAGCCATCGCTTTGGGAATTTTATTCGGATTAGGCATCGGTACGGCACGGAAATAAGTTTTTCCCTATCGCTGTGTTTCATTTTTTTTATAAGATTAAGGCCGTTGTCAAGATTTAATTGATTGTGGGGAAAATATTTTGTTAAGTCAGCTGCAAACAGATTAATTTCAGCTGGAAATACTTTATTCAATATGATAATTTGTGTTACGAATTTAGTTTATTGCTAACTTTTAGATTTAGTCGCCGTTTGAATGAAGTGTCTTTTAAAAAAATGGTGCTATTATAGAAAATTGCATATCCAGCCACATTGGCATTTTGCACATTCCATATTACGGCACGACATAATTAATGAAAAAAAGAAATTTTATTCAAAAATAGCACGTTTATCATTGTAATTTGTACTTTATAAATTAATAATTTTGGATGAGTCATACATGTCTTGCAATCTAATGAATCTCGAATACCGTAGCATCACGGTCCTTTAAAGGCGTCGGATCCTGACAAACTTGCCGGAGAAAATTAATCGATTTGCCAGCAGATAAAATCTACAAAAAAATCAAATTTGACGATAATCCCAACAAAAAAAGGACACATATTTCCGGACGGAGGTAATAAATGTTTTTTACATCAGTGCATTACGTTGATCACGTCTAAATGATAACTTAAAATCGAAGAATCCATGTTCTCAAGAAAAAACATCCCACACGATCCAATTCACGTTTAATTTTATTATGAAATGTAATTCTACATTAAATGTTATTCATCCGAATCGTTGCTAACAAAATCTTTTAACATTTCGTCCACTGTTAAATGAGCCTGTAAAGAAATAAATTTTAGATATTATTTACTAAAAATATTGTGTAATAATTTACCTCTCCGGTTTCGGGTGAACAGGGCGACTTAATGACACTGATCGGTTGCACTTTTGATGCATTATCCAATTGACTTTTTGGTGCTTGCGAAGAAACCGAATCTTTTTTGGGTGATACTGACAAAATCTCAACATCAGTAGTAGTAATTAATTTTACTTCTGCTTCGTCTGGAGAAATGTCTACCACTTCAACGTCGGACGTGTCACTAGCGTAATTAATCATCAGGCTTTTAACGACTTGGTTTTGTTGCGACTTTTCTTCCTGATTTGAAATTATTTTACGCTTCTTGGCTTCATGAGTTTCATCGTCGAATCCGTTTTCCTGTTCTTCTCTAATCTCAGCCAAAATTTTGGGTGATGTTTCAACTCCAATTTCCTTCACATTTTCATTCTCCTCCAATGCGATTTCAGTTTTCTCGTTTTCTTTATCGCTGTCGTCATTTTCATTATCGCCGTGACTACTTATCTGGAAAATTATCATTATCAATACATTCAACACGAGCATAAATATTTTTTATTGTACTGGTAAACTAGTATCCATTGAAATTTCAACTTCATCAATGTTGCGTTCCAAATTTGGTTCAGCGGCAAAATTTCGTGGAGCAGATTTATTGTTCCCTCCCATATCAAATTGAAGCGATGGAAGTCGAGGATGAATTAACTGTTGACAAATCGCTTGAGCCTCTATACAAAAGCTAGATATCTAAAATTCCACATGATTAAAAAAAAAGTTTGAATTAAAAGTGGCAAATCTGTAATTTTTTTCTCCCACTCACTTTGTTATACGAATCTTGTTTGCCACGAGAAAATATTTGCATAGAAAGCTGTAAACAGGAACCAATTTCTCTGGGTGATGTGAGTACGAGAGCAAGAACCACATCGTATAAAGCTCGTCGACATTTCGGATCGTCGTAAGGAGTTGGTCTATTTGAAATGGACTTCTGGACATCACATATGAGGTGAATGGTAAATTTGCTTATTTCCTAAATAAATTAAAGTTAAAAAAATTGCTTAGTAGAAATAAAATTGTCTAAACCATCAATATAAATAATTACAGAGTAAACTGAAGGATGTACGGTTGATCCAATCGCATAATGAACAGCCTTCAATGCTAAAAAACAGACAAATTAATTAAAATGCCTCGTCACTTAAACAGCTTGTAAATTAATCAACAAGCTTCATCATGTTTACCTTGTAAACAGGAGAGACAAACACTGTTATTGATCAAAGGATTTTCCTTAATTGGGCCAACTGATCCAACAACAACAGAAAAAGCTGACGCACGTTTCCTTTTTTTGCGATTCCTTTCCTCATTTTCGAGCTAATTAAAGTAAAAATTTATTAAAATTTCCGTGATATTAAAAAGAAGAAACCTTTCTACCTGTATTTTCTTATCCGGATTTCTCATATCATTTGTAAATTGTTTGTAAAGTTCTGCAGCAAATTCTTTTAATCCACAACTGACACTCATAGTTTCGGCCCACAGTTTTAAAGTGGTATAAAATTGGCATCGCAAATCACTGCAATAAGATTTGTTTAAGTCATACCACTTTATAGCAATGATTTAAGGATAATACCTAAACTTTTTGTGGTCAGTTGTCTCAGAACTCTTAGAACACGTCCAAGTCAAACCTCTAATGATAAGTTTGCAGATTGTGGAAGTTTCGCTTATGAGTAAAGTTCCGCAAGTCGCAATCAACGCACGAAGTACAATTAACACCTGTTCGTGTAGGATGGGTAAAACACCAGCTACCATTAAATGATCCGAAGTTGAGCATTTTATCTAAAATATGTCAAAAAAAAATTTGATTAATATTCATCGGAAGCAGAAAAAATGTGGACAAAAATACTTACGGAAAACGGAGTTACGATCAATACTCTAGTGACAAAGCCAATTACATCTTTAACTGGAATATGCTTAATGTTTGAAAAATCGACACTGAAAAATAAAATAATCTTATGAATTCTATCATCCTTTAACATTAAAAAAATAATGTTTAATATAGTACCTCAACATCTCAGTAATGCAGTAGCACAGTAATTTAAAGCGCTCTTGAAGCAGATGGAACTGCATAATTGGAGTTGATCGTGTAAGTAATGAAAAAGTAAAGCTTTCTTTGTGATTTGATTTCCAAACGACATCTGGATAGAAACAAGAATATTAATTAGACACGATATTATAAATAAAATAACTAAATAAACACAAACCTCGTCCTTCCACTTGTTCAAATAATTCTGTTAATATTTTATGTAGAGTTGCCAGAAATTTATTGAAATATTCATTCCATCTCACTTCCGATTCGGATGTGATCATCGGCAAGAGTATCAAACAATTTGCAGCTTCTTGCTAATAACAAAAAAAAAAATTTTAATTTATAAATCAATTTTTTTTTTTAAATCGTTTTATTACCTGTAGTTGTTCATTACTAGTTTTCAAAAAAGTTATC
Organism: Geophilus flavus; assembly: GCA_034695885.1. Lineage (NCBI taxonomy): Eukaryota > Metazoa > Arthropoda > Chilopoda > Geophilomorpha > Geophilidae > Geophilus > Geophilus flavus. The sequence continues at coordinate 10,684 of JAQFZO010000959.1, read as the reverse complement.
AATAAAAAGTTTTCGATTTCAGTCTAGAAATAAAAATTTATAATTAACACGTTGACATCTCGATTCTACATCACCTAAAAAACGTACATGAAATTGACGACAAGGTCCTTTAAATGTTTTCATGGCTTCTCTTAAGCATCTTAGTTTGTGCGTATTGATCTAAATATTTTGTAATATTATTTATACGGTACATACAAAATAATTAAATAACTGAAAATTAAATCTTACGCTTTCTTTACTAAGTAAAATGCCAATGAAATTGTTCAATGGAGAACCACAGAATTGCCGATTTAATTCTGAGTTTTGAACGATGTACGGAATAATATTGATGGCTATATCACAAGCGAGAGAAATGATTGTGTCGTTGCAATTGACCTTTAAAAAATGTAACACATTAAAATTATGCAGAAAAATCAAATCAATTTAATGTTCACCGTACTTGTATTGTTTTTGACATCTTATCCATCCAACTCAGACAATTTTCAACCAATACACTAGCCTTACAGTACTTAACAACATCATTTAAGAGCAGCAATGGTCCAGAATCACTAAACACGAAATAAAAAACCCATAAATATAAGAATAATTTATTAAAAATACTTTTAAAATATTTTTTACTTGGATTTATATTTTTTCAGGGTGTCATCTAAATATTTGACGACAGTTTTCAAGTCCTAAAAAGCAAAATACAACATTATTTAAGTGCTTGTACTTCAAATATGTTGGTGCGATACCAACTTACATCTTTGCCCAAATTTCCATGCGCTTTAATCATTTCTATCCACAAATGATTACATGACGTCGGTAAACTTGAGTCAGTAAAAGTGCTCAGCAATGGTGTAATATCCATTTCTTATTTTATCTTAATAAAGCACTTCAATAATGATGAATTCCACTCAGCAGCTGCACGTGTTGGAATTGGAAGCGGCGGCGGCCATGAATAGCAGGCGATAATTTCTAGATCCGTTTTATTCCAGACATTACCTATCGATGAACGGAAGTCACATGATTAATCTGTGATGGCGATGAGACGATGATTCGTGATGAACAGTGTTAAGGATAAACTTTTAGATTGGGAGAACCTAGAGCAACCTAAAGCTCCATTATCATCGAAGCAAAGAGAAAGTATTTTAGAATTGACCAGTTATGCAAACACCCGGCTTTTTCCTGTCGATGTAAGAAATAAAATTCGTTTTTCAATCATTCCGGGTTTATGATGCCACATCGACATGATGTTGACTTAAAGCACATGTTTACATTTCAGTTGCCGCAATCTGACAGTCCAAACTTGATTTCAACTTCACACGAAAATGCAGATTTTCTTAAAACGTTACCTCACTATTTTTCTTCTCTACAGTCAGGGAGGCTTGTCATTGAAAATGGCCAACAAGTAAAATTTTGATCGTAAACATTATTTTTACATAATTTTATAATAATATTGATATTTTTTAATGTAGTTTTACACGTGGTTTGCAAATGTAGAGGAAGACATAGTCGAAAAGGAAGATAGTGAATATAGGTGACCTCAACAATTTTGTAAAAATATAAACGAAAATAAATTACGTTTTATTTATTTTTAGGAATTTTGTTAAGAAATTTGAAGAAAACTGTGAACAATGCAACAATTTATTAGACGACGTTATATCGACACTAAATTGTCTAACTACACTTAATAAGCAGTATTTATTTGTTTCTAATAAAACGAATTCACTTCACGAAGCGTGTGAGCAGCAACTTCAAGACCAAGTAAAAAAATCGATGCAATATCAATGGCAAAATTAACTAATTTTTTAAATTTATTTTTAAAGATTAAATTGATGTCCATAGCTGAAAATATTAGCAACAAATTAGCCTACTTTGATGAATTAGATAAAATTTCACAGGTAAAATGATTGAAATTAAAATGATCGAACTCGAATGATTATTCTTTTCGAATTTCAGAGGTTAAATTCGCCTACTATATCAGTTTTAAATGAATCATTTGTTCCACTATTAGCCAGATTGGATGAATGTATCGATTACATGGTTCAAAATGTAAGCAATTATTAAGTACATGGTTTAAATTAAAAGTTATAAATGATTTTTTATTATTTTTTTAGCCACAATGTAAGGAAAGTTCAGTTTATCTCGCAAGATTCAAACATAATTTAACCAAAGCGTTAGGTATGATTAGAAGTCACGTTATAAACTCTCTTCAAAGTGCCACACAAAAACTTTTACCTAAAAAAGTAGGGTAAATGAATAATAAAATGGATTGAATTATTGAAAATAAATTTTTCGTAGGAAGCAAGTGGGTCTACAGATAATAGCTTCACTTTATTTTATGGGAAATTTAGAACAAATGCTCATAAAATTAAATCACTGATGGAACAAATCGAGGAACGGGAGAAGAAAAGTTCAGAGTAAGAAATTAAATCGAGTGGATTAAAATTTTTATTTAATTTTTAACATTTAACAGATGCAAGCAATTGATAGCCGACTGTCACCAGTGTTACTTCCAGCAGAGGGAAGTTCTTTTACAACCGAGTGTCGTAGCGACGATAAACGATCTGGCAACTAATCACCAGCGAGATCATTGTGCTTTTGTATGTTATGTTAATATAACAAAAATTAAAATCATAAATGGATTTATTTTTCTCATGAAGGTTCGTAGTGGTTGTGCATTTTTGCTTCACGTTTGTGAGGATGAATATCAACTCTACTATCAATTTTTTACCAAACATTCCTCGCAATTAGAGTAAGTTTCGTGTTATTATTAGTGATAAATATTTTTTTAATCAAATGTTTTCTGATTTTTTTTTACAGCCAATTTCTGGAAGGTTTATGTTACATTTTATATGATGTTTTACGGCCCCTCATTATACACATTCTACATTTAGAAACGTTGTCAGAACTATGCAGTATACTAAAAGTAGGTTCGAACATTGAAACAACTTAGTAATTTGTTTAAATTCATTTTTTTTTATTTAGATTGAAATGATTGACGAACATATTAGGAATAATCGTAAGAAATAAGTTTTATTCAACTTGTAATTTTATATGTTAATTTAAAAAAATACTTTTTAGCCGAACGATTGAAGGCATTTGAGACAGTTATAATGCAAATGTTGCAAGATGTTCAAGAAAGGCTCGTATACCGAACGCACATCTACATTCAGTCCGATATACTAAATTATAATCCCTCTGCTGGAGACTTGGCGTATCCGGAAAAACTGGAAATGATGGAGGTTTGTTAGTGGTCAGCAAAGAATTTCCTTGTATTTTATTAAATGTTTTTCTTCAGAGTATTGCTGAAAGTTTAATGCAACAAGCTAGTTTGAGTCGGTCAGAATCACGCTCATCTTTGGCGTCGATTGGATCGATAACGAGTCAAGAAGTTGCTATTATCAATTCTGCTACTGATCAAGGGAGTGATGTTTCACTTGCGAGAAGCAGGACAGGGCCAAGTATGTTTCAATTGTATATACAAGTCGTAATTAAAATTAATGTTAATAATTGTTTAGTGTCGCCTGCTGACCTTCACGGCATGTGGTATCCGACTGTCCGGAGAACGTTGGTTTGTTTGTCGAAATTATATCGATGCATTGATGTAAGGAAATTTTATGGTTGTGGGATGTATCAGGAAATTGATTTTTAATTATTTCTTCATTAGAAAGCAATTTTTCAAGGATTATCCCAAGATGCTCTGTCGATGTGCATCCAGTCATTAGTAGTTGCTGGTACCGCAATTACAAAAAATAAAGTAATTTAGGGTTATTCAAATATCTGAAATTTGAATTGGGATTTAAAGTTTTATTTTATTTTATTTTTTTAGACGTCATTAGATGGCCATCTTTTTCAAATTAAACATTTGCTCATCTTACGAGAACAAATTGCACCGTTTCAAGTGGATTTTGCCATTCGTGAAATGTCACTCGATTTTAGCAAAGTCAAAAGTAAAATTCAAAATCAATAACAATTATTGAAGTTGGATAATTTTTAATATTTTTATTACTCTCAAAGGTGCAGCAGTAAATTTGTTACAGAGAAAATCTAGATTGTTTGCCCTCAATACCACCAATTCCCTTCTAGAATTCATTTTACAGGTAAATTGGTTTAAATTTGTTAAAAATAATGTCGTTTGACTTTAATCACTCAATTTAAACACAGGGGACCCCTCAAGTCACAGAGCACTACATAGATTCTAAAAAAGATGTCGATAATCATTTGAAATTCATCTGTGAAGAATTTATTAAAAACACTACCGAGGTGTTAATTGGACCGCTGAAATCGTTCACAGAAAAAGTATGCATTCATACACTTAAAAAAGCTAATGTATAGTAATGGTGGTGTTACATTTGCAGGCCGCAGTCATCATTAAACTAAAAGAGGGTGAAGGCGGTAGGCAAGTGACATTAAAAAATCAACCATTTGCAAGCGTGGAAAAAGTTGCCGAGCTTATTGCGGAATCAAACCGTCAACTTAAAGGAAAATTACCTTCAATTCACCGGAATTTGAGGCTGTATTTAGCAAATAGAGAAACGGAAGCAATTTTATTTCGACCGATTAGAGTAATAATTCTATTTTTAAGTGCTTTAAAGAGTGATTACATCATATTTTTGGATATTTTGCAGACGAATATTCAAAACATCTATTCAAATGTACTACAAATCATTAGGACAAATTACAGCGACGAGGATCAGTTGATCATCGCCTGCCCTTCTAACGAACAGGTAATAATTTCCGATTAAAAGTGAGACGTTAAATTTACATTTTGTTTATTACTAGGTGAACATAATGCTGGCTGCAACGTTGTCAAAATGAAAATTTAAACTAATAAATTGGTGCCCCACTAATTTTAAAAAATGACGTTTAAAAATATTGTAATTAATGTATTTGTATACATTAAAAAAGCATTTTTTACTGTACAGGATATAATATGTCGGGGAAAAAGATTAAATATAGACATTAATTGTGTATAATAAACTATTGTTAATCGTTAAATAAAATTTATCATAATTGATTGTAGATAATCTTACGATATTTTTTATATAAAAGGTGTAGCGTAATGATAACACACTGATTAATCGTGTTGGTTAACCTTGCAATTAAAACACGTTCTCTTCATTCTTAATTCAGATATATGGAGAGACCAACGAATTTTAAGAAACTAATTTTCAACTTGTGGATGTTTTTCTTGATAAGGTGTCAAGGTCAGTTATTCAATCACTTCGTAATGCTTATCTGCTGACTTTGCAGAACTGTGGATCATAATGTGTTAACAAAAAACAGAGTTCGGGTTGCCTAACGTGAGTAGTACTGTACTGAAGAAGATGCAAATAAGATAAATTCTTCCCTAAATCGCCTTAAATTGATACATAATTTTCCTAATTTAGTTTAATGATATTTAACAGTTAATAGTTTATGTTTATTGAACAGTACGGTATGGAAATTCTTTCTTGTTTATTTTTTTTTATTTAAAAAAATGTTATTTTTACTAGTCTCTCTTTCATCTAAATGTATGTTGTTCAGTGAGCCTGAAAGACTTTTATTCTATTCACAAACACAGTGAAGGTTTCGTGCTTCCTGCAATTTTTGGAGCACGCTTGCTTCGTCTATGGGAAAACTCTTGATTTTTTGCTTTTTAATTACCATTAGATAACCACTGTCCTAGAAAAATTACGATTTTGTGAAGATTTTCTTAATTGCAGCGTTGAATACGACTCAACATAGTAACACTGCTAAAAAAACAAAAGTATGTAATGAGCAAATGAGCAAATATTGATATTCTCTGAACTTAATTAGAATTACCGTATGTTACGCCAAACTTGTGCAATTGCGTTGTCACATCAAAAACTATTTTTTCATCCACCTTCCTATTTTCTTTACATACAGTAATTACATATATTTTGTTTATTTATTTAATTCAATGTTCATGTATTTTTTTCAGACATATCACAAATTAATACTGCAGTGAAGCTTCCTGTTTAACCTATAATTTATAAAGACTCTCGATCCTGTATAAATTCATAGGTTACAACTTGTAGCCGACAGCAACTGGAACATTTTTTCTCATCTCAGACATTTTTATTAGACGGAATTATATAAACTCAAACTTTTTATTCAGTAATATGGCACCTCCTTGGCGAGGTGTTGTCGCCTTGATGGGAGGATTTTGCCTCCATCTTACCTTAGGAAGTGGATATACTGCTGGTAAGTACTGTATTTGCAGTGTTAGTGCACAGTACATTATTTTCTTAACCGTAATTTACTTTAAAAGGAAATATGGCAACTTACATAATCTCATACCTTCATTCCATCGGTATTGATGCTGCACTTAAAGACTCCATTTGGATTTTTACTATGGTCAAATTTGGTCAAGGTTTGCTCATGAGTGTCGGAGGCCTGTTGGAAAGGAGAGTTGGTCCAAGAATTACTACTTACACGGGCGCCATAATTGCTAGGTGAAATGAATAATCAATTTTGTGTTTCTCGCCTCAGGCATTTATTTTTGAACATTAATTTTTTATAGTGCTGGAGTAGCAATAACTTATTTTACTATCAAGACTAACTTAGTATGGATAGTTCTCAGTTATGGTTTATTATTTGGATTTGGTATTAGCATTGCCTATGTATCACCTATGACTACGGCAATGAAAGTAAGTAAATTGAATTTCTAAATAATCTAGTACTGTAAAAGTTTTTAATGGAACGAATCGTTCAAGTGGTTTCCTGGTCACAAAGGATTGGTTAATGGAATAATAGTTGCTGGTTTTGGATTGGGATCATTCATTTTTACTCAAGTTCAGACGTATTATCTGAATCCTGAAAACACCAAAGTCGAGTCCGAAGGATCGGCTGAAGGGTAGGCTTTTCTGCAGTGTTTGGTAGAAAATAGTAATTTAGGAATAAAAAAACTTTTCTGTTTAGATTCTTCACCGATCCCGATCTCTTAGACAGAGTTCCTAAAGCGTTTCTCCTGCTTGCAGCTATTTACGGCAGTATTCAGTTTTTTGCTTGTGCAGTACTAACACCTCCACCAAAGGTTTCAATAAAACTGATGGTGAGAAATGTTTAACTTCATAAAATTGTTATTTATTATTCACTAGGAGCCAATAAAAGAAGAGACAAAAACAAACGATGTAGAACTGTCAGCAGTTGCAGCTGATAACTTAGGGTACAATCCAGACTCGATGGAAAAAGAGGAAGTAGAGAAGAAAGCAATTGAGATAAATGGAAAAGAAAATGTGCAGCAAGCAGTAAAAAAGGATTATTCTCCATTAGAAATGCTTAAATGCAGACAATTTTACATTCTATGGTTTACATTTTTCTTTAATCAACCGATTATTGTGTATCTTCCTTCTATGTACAAAGTAAGGCATTGAATTTGTGTATGTACTACTTGTACAGTAAGTTTAATAGAAATTGATACGGTTTATTACAGGCATATGGCCAGACGTTCATCCAAGATGACAAATACATGGCTATAGTTGGAGCAGTGTCGGCTGTCTTCAACTCTGTCGGTCGTATAATTTGGGGCTGGATTTTGGACAGATCGAATTACAAAGTATATTTCACTAAAATTGTTTTCTGCAGTTTATAAAATTGATCTATTTAATTTCAGACTTGTATGCTGGTTTTATCAGCGACATCAAGTGTTTTTATGGCTACATTAAGTTTAACGCCACACGGAGGAAAAGTGATGTACACAATTTGGGTGTGGGCAATATTTTTAATAGTTTCAGGTAATTTTGCACTCATGCCAACGTGTACGACAAACACATTTGGATTAAAAAATGCATCTGTTAACTACGGATTGGTTTTCTCAAATACTGTATGTACACTATCACTGATAAATGCAGCAAATTGATTAGATTTTGATGCTTTGTCCATGTCTTTAGCTGATCAGCGCTCCTCTGGCTGCTCTGTTGACTCAATTCTTATCACCAATAGTAGGATGGGCAGGAATGTTTGGTATTATAGCTGCACTTTCATTTTCAAGTAAGTTTTTGTAAATTAAATAAAATTGTTCATGGCATAAATTGACTGAAAGTTTCCATTTTAGGTACAATATTAACATTATTTTTTAAGCCAATTGAATAGAGAAAGATTATTTTTGTAAAGATCTATGACAAAATAAATTACGTAGTGATGTACAATTGTGAGTAGTTTCGTTGTCAAGTACAGTAAATGCCGGAAAAATAACAGCCTGTTATTATGTCCCAAGACTCGGACATGTGTGCAACCGTGCGAAAATAGCATTTCTCGCAAATGAACATCACCGCTGTGCTCATTCACCTGCAAATGTGATGCCGGTTTGCGAGAAATGCAATTTTCGCACTGTTGCACACATTTGCAACAGCTTAGAGATGTGTTTTCGTACTCGCCGCATATAGAGGATTTAGAATACCCTACACCACATGAGAATCTTCAAGCGCGATTTCGCACTGACGTTAAGTTCTTAGTTGGCTCATGGCTTATCTTCAATATCATAAAAGGAAAACAATTAAAATGATTTATTAGCTGGAGGCCAAATCAAAAGACTCAGAGCATTAGATACGCATGACAAGTAGCTTATACACGTAGACAGATCTATTCTTCCTCACAGTAATTAAAATTGCATTTTATAACAATCATTTGCCAAGAGTCAACTTTTGCAATAACAACACATACAGCAGACTTATTTAACAAAAACTGCGTATTCTCTTAAAACTTGTAATCAAATATTGGGATGTTTAAGTTGCCTCCAATAAGAGGGGTTTTTGCTTTAATTGCAAGTGTTTTAATTCATATTTCTTTGGGAAATAACTACACCATTGGTAAGTAATTTAGTGATTAATTTTATCCATATTTCATATACGCACTATAGTTACTATAATCGTACTGTTAACTATGCCACAGGAAATACTTTACCATATTTCACAACTTATCTTCACGTGTATGGCTCTGATCCAAACATCACTGCCAATGATGTAATGTGGGTACCGACGATGATAGTAGCAGCACAAGGACTCTTCATGAATGTAGGAGGATTCATGAATAATTACTTCGGTCCTCGAGTTGCAGTCTACATTGGGAGTATTATGACAACAGGTGGAATAGCATTGTCGTATTACTCTATCCAGCATTCGCTGATAGCTTTTGCAATCACGTACGGTTTTATGTACGGCATAGGAATGGGCTTCGCGTACACACCACCCATATCTACCTCCATGACCGTACATAAAAAAATTAATTACAGAGATCTAAACCAATTGAAGCTGAAATAAAGTAATGAATTGTTTTTATAGTGGTTTCCAAACAACAAAGCATTGGTTACTGGATTAGTAGTGGGAGGTCTTGGATTCGGTGGACTTATTTTTAGTCCGATACAGACTGGATATCTAAATCCACAAAACGTGAAAACCAACGAACAAGGGTAGTAATTTATTCGATTATGATAAATGAATGTATTAAAATTGTTATTGCTGCCATAGGTTCTTCACTGACCAGAAGCTCATAGATAGTGTTCCTAGTTTATTTTTATTAATGGCAGGAGTGTTAGGCATAATTCAATTAGTTGGTGGTTCTTTGCTGTTTTCACGGAATAAAACGGATGATGAGCCTAGCAAAGAATCTACATTGGCTTCCAATTCCAGCAGCCAAGAAGTGATAGTTGCCGATGATGGTAAATCACTCACTCCAAAACAAGTTCTGCGCAGAAAAGAATTTTACATTCTGTGGATTTCTTTCTTCCTAATCGTGCAGTTGCCTAATTTTCTGTCTCCAATGGTTAAGGTAATGCTGCCCCTGAGCTTTCCTGCTATACAGTTGATAAAGAATTTAGTACAGTATGTGGAAATTTTTGGTTTATTTTTCAGCAATACGGACAAACATTTATCAAAGACGACCAATTTTTGGCGATGGTGATATCTGTATCATCGATATTTAACGCAGGTGGACGAGTCGTATGGGGACTTATCATGGATAAAACAAATTACAAAGTTGGACCGAATTATTGTGTGAGATGGGATGGGTTGATAAAATTTTCTTCTTGCCGTTTCAGACGTGCATGTTGGGAATATCGGGCGGTAGCGCTGTGTTTTTAGCAACTTTAGGTTTGACGTCCTACGGTGGGAAGATTATGTACGCGTTTTGGATATGGACAATATACTTCTTTTTTTGTGGCTGTTTTGCAGTCTTTCCAACAGCAACTGCACAACTGTTTGGACTGAAATATGCTGGAGTTAATTATGGATTGGTTTTTACACAAGCTGTAAGATAGATGCGCTACGGGAATATGTTTAAATATTTATTTTTAATTTGATTATTTTATTGCAGGTTATTTCTTCACCTTTCACAGTAATTTTTACTCAAAGTTTTGCACAGTCACTGGGTTGGAATGGTTTATTTGGTTTTTTTGCAGGATGTGCTGGGATTGGTAAGATTTTCTTTAATTTCATGCAATACATTTAATTTAAATAATTGTTTTTATGATTAGGTTTTTTAATAACTTTATTCTCTTTTAAATTTAAAAAACTGGAATAATTTGGAGACAACAATAAAAATAAATACTTTGATCCTGATTAAAGAATAGTCATTAAATTTTCCAATTTGACTGAATATAGTAGGCACATTCCATTATTCTATGTGTGTTAGGTCATGTGTAGTGTTAGAAATTACAAATCAGTGCTCAAATTTCATTCTGTAATAAATCATAAAATAT
>JAQFZO010000958.1:0-19098 GCA_034695885.1 Geophilus flavus | reverse complement strand
AATTAATTAATAATTTCCAACTTGATGCAATAGATTCTTAAGTAGGTTTAGTTTTTTGGTTGATATAATAAAAGGCTTAAGCTGTTTTGTAGAGTTCATGCGTTTGCATGCATGTGTGCGACAGAGGTTATACATGTTTAAGCCTAGCACACAAACACACCTACTGTTTTTCACGTGAGAATTGCATAGTGAAAGTGAAGTGAAAAAATGCACTTTTCTCACTCGTTAATTTCGCTCACCAGTACTTTAAAAAAAATTCAACTCGCATCCTGCGTGAAATCACAGACACTTTTCACGTGAAAAATGTCATTTTAATCAGATGTGCGTAACTAGGCTTTAAATTGGAAATTTGTAAAATTTTGAATAAGTTTCATTTTCAAACTTTAAAACTAAATGATATTAATTAAAATCTAAATGGTCAACAAATTTGTTTTGAAAGAAACTTTCGATTTTGTCAAAAATTAAAATCATTCGGATCGACCGAAAACTGAAAATTATGACAAATTTATTAATTATAAATTTTAATAAATACTACATTGATAAATTCACAATCAATGTAAATTCTCTTTTAAATATTCTTACAAATTTTATAAAACTGTTCAATAATTTCCATCATACTTTGCAATTAGAAATAATCCATAATTACAACATGTGTTTCAATTGATTACAAAATATTCTATTTTTAAGTTGTTTACAACTCGTTTATTTTGAATTTATAAAAATAAATCTTTGATTATTTTCCAGAGGTAAATTTTCTTTGGTATATCATATTTCTATGAATAAAATTAGAAAAAACTAGGATAGTTTTGAAATTGAATTTTTTTTTGTAGTTCATATTATTTTTTTATTTAAATTTGCAGATGGGGAAATAAAATGAGGGTCGAAAATTAATTACTAGGAATGTTTTAATGATTGAACAAGTTGTAAGAAAAAGTATATCGGGAAGCGAAATGAGGGTTAGCGACAACGATTAGGAATCAGCGAAGTGCAAATTGTTTAAAAATGGAATTCTAATTAAATAAACGTTACTCGAGAAGCGATATGCGAGACTTTAAAGACAAGATTGAAACCGCCCGTTGCCTTGGTTGCAACAATCCAAGTAGAAGTCGAAATGGCAGCTGAGTAGAAGTGGTTGAGTAGCCGATCAACTGTCTCCTCCTTTAGAGTTTCCTGACTGCATTTCATTTTGTTGACGTTTAAATCAATATTTTCCCCTCTGGTCAACGAGATTCTTCACTTAATTAAAGTTCGGCTTTTACTGCAACTGTATTTCAAACCATTTTGTTTTTCCAGCGAGAACATCTTTTGGAATTTTTAATTATGAGTTTGAGTTTAAAACGCATCCCGCTTGCAGCAATTACGATTTTCGATCGGTTCGTCTAAAAATTGAGATTTACTTCATTTTTTTTTTACATTGGGGATTGATTTTTGTGATTTATTGAGTCCAAAATCTGCAAATAATCATTTTAAGACACGACCGGTCCATCTAAAAAATATAAAATTGGACCGGCCACTTTTCTCTTCATTTTAATAAAAAATAAGTCACGATTCGAGGAGAATGAGAAAAATTTTAACGATCGGTCCATCTAAAAAAATAAAAAAATTGAACCGGTCACATTTTTTTCTTTTCTTTAAAGAAGGGGGAGGTTTGAATTAATTGGTTAAAAAATCGATTAGTCACAATCCAAGACAAATGATAAAAATTTTCACTTTAATGCATAAAATTACTCGCAACTTAAGGGATAAACCGTGCGTCAGCGATGATTTCGCGGATCGAGGGACCCCACGAGTCCCTCGGATGAACCGTTAGCCAGCACACCAAACGGGCTTAGCCTAAACTGGTTATTACTTATCGATCATTCGATTTCGGGTTGGCATACTGCCTAAAGCTTGGAATTCCACCTTGGGTCCAATAAACATCTGCTTTGCTCCCTTTTTTTTATATTTCTCTTCTCTCTTCCCTTCTTTATTATTTTTATTTGGCTTTTGCTCCATTACTCGAAACGTATATCGTTATTTATTATATCAATATCAACCTCTGCCACTAATTTAGTCACTAATATCGGTCTTCGGAAAGCTCGTTTCGATTATTAATTATAAATGAGAGGTTTCCCGCACTCGAATACGTGCATTTCTGTGTTTGTTATTTGTTCGTTTCCACGTTTCAATTTACTAATAAGACGAGAGTTGGTCCATCAACATGTAGCTGCGATGCACCAGCTGGTGACTTAATGCGGAACGATTGTTTGCCGCTACAACACGGGTCTCCCAACTGACCAGTGACCAGTTAGCATGCTTTGACTTTTGGCTCGTCGTTGCGGGTTAAGGAAAAGATAAAACGTGGTAAAGGAATTGTTTATTACGTGTTAAAGATCGTTTTGGCACAGACAAAGTTGAGCGATAAGCAAAATTTCCAATAAAGACTAAAGTGTGACAACTTCTTTTGTTGTTTTGCAGCACTGGCAATCCAAGTGACTAAAAAAATCATTAGACATTTCATTTAGTGGCTAAATAGTTTAAATTGTGTACACTGACTAAAGTTGGTTAGATGTCTATTCTACAGTTGGTTAAATGTATTTTATACTCTAGAAATCCAAAAGCATTCTTTTATGCATTTAAAGGGATTAAAAAGCTATACTGTAGCCGTTTTCTATAGTTTTCTGTAGTCGTTTAAGTGGGGTGAATAAAAAGTGACTAAAATTAAATCTATGGCTGCGTTCGATCGTAGAAATAGAAGTGTTTTTTGGCACTTTTGACGTACAACTTCTCTCGATACACGCATTAAAGTAAGAAGATGGAAGTAGTGGCGTCAGAAGTGAGAGATTTCACTATTGAATTCTAAGTTTAATTTTCCTAAGTGAAATTTAGTAATCGTGGATTTAAACTTTAGTCACTTTTTATTTAGTCCCACTGAAACGACTAGAAAACGGCTAAAGCTTTTAGTCATATATAATTTAGGTTTTTGGATTTCCAGTGGTATTTGCTGTTTCTGGCCCATAGTATGGAGTCGAGAAAAGCCACAGACAGGCAGACGCATTAAGTTAAATGATGAGGGAAAATTTACACATTAATTGTTTTTTTTTTTAATTGGGGGAGGGGAAGGGGTTTGGGGGTCTTTTTAGAAATGGAAGGTCGTTTCTCGCTGTGTATTGTGTTTGGTGTAATAAATTGAAAGATTAGGCTTGGAAGTTTTTAATCTGAATTTAGAATATTTACCAAATTGTTGTAGTGGCCATTTAGATTAGAGTTTTTGATAGTAAATTAAGAGGGTTGGGTTTAGAATGTAATTGTTCTATGACAGAATGGGTTTTTTTAAGAATAAGGATGGAGAGAATTAAGTTTGAGTTGTTGTGTACTGTAATTGTCCATTTACGGCTTTTGAATTGCAACGAGTTATGGAGGGCTGTAAGTGCCACTTCCGGTTGTGCTGGAAGTTTGGCATTTTTTTAGGGGAGAGATTTATGTTTCTAATAAGTGTATACAAAATTTCAAGGTCCTAACAAAACCGGTAGTTGTGTTTTAGCTCGATCGGAATTTGAGTGTAATGCAGGGAAGTTCCACGTACCGATTTCGAGCGCTTTAAAATGACACTTCCGTTTAAAATTTGATCATAAAATTTTGCATGCACTTTTCTTTGGGTGTCTACTAAGTGCCCACAAATTTTCAAGTCACTGATCGGACCGGAAGTTGGATTTTTAGTCGCTCCGAATATCGGTGCAGTGTGGGAAAGCTTTTGATATGCCAATTTCGAGCGCTGCAAAATCACACTTCCGGTTGTTTTTTATTCTCAAAATTTTAGGAGAATCGAGTTACACGTATCTGCTAACTTCCTAGAAAGCATCAAATCTCCAATACAACCGGAAGTGCCATTTTAGGCTTTCAAATTGCATCTTATCACGAAACCACAAAAAAAACTGAAGGAAAAAATATTCCAAAAAAAAAAGAATTCCACCTTTCACAAAACTCTCAATTTATAGCATCAAACTACTTTTTAACACTAACTAATTAGCAATAAAAAAAATAGTAATAAAAAAAAAACATTTAAAAAAATTCCCTTGTCTGATCTGATAGACAGTGGAATGTTGCTTTTCAGGAAAAGGAATGCAATTATCATTTGTTCTGCAAACAATACTTTCACCAACCAACCAAACCAACCAACCAAGCAGCCAACATCATCCAAAACACTCTTTCTTTCCTTAAAACCCAACACGATAATTAAACCCAACTTCCCGTCTAATCGAAAATTAAAACAAAATACCCATAATCACTCAAATCTTTATTTTAATCTCATTCCAGAACACGTGGACGAATTTTGGTGGTTCGAACACATGTGGGGCCACACTCAACCACATCTCTTCAATAACGTCTCTCAGTTGGAACAGGAAATGAGACTCAACAAGCAATTTGCTAAGGTGAAGCATCTTCAAAACCATCTTTCCTACGTCACTTCCCTCGAATTAAATTCATTCCACACCCACCCATCAACCCATCAACCATCAACCCCTTTTCTTCTCCTGTTTTTATCTGTCCACGCGCTATTTATTTATTTATCTGACTCACAAAACGTGAAAAAGAAATAAAAAAAAAATGTGCGCATAAATATTGGAGACATTTTTACATTTGCAACATCAGACCATTAAATTTAATAGGGAAATTATTTTTAAATTCATACATTCTTTATCGGACTTAAATTTGCAAATAAAACTAGCAGTGCAGTGTAAGTTCCCCGAGGAACCAAAAATTCCAACGAAACATATTTAATTCATTCTTCGGAAAATTTTTTTTTGTGTGTATGTCGTCAAATGAAATAATCTCATACGACGTGCCAGCAACTTCTTCACATCATTTAAATATCAAACGATTGTAAATTAGAATGTTGGTGTCGTTTAAATTCTCTCTTGGCCAAATTGTTCTACCTCGTCTAATGGATGATGCTGTAAATTTGTCAGTATGGCTGCATCTAATTAGTTGCAAGCCAGGGTAAAATGGGTTCACGTGCTCTGTTTGTGCCTGGTTTCTACCAGTTTGCGTGTTCTTTTCCCAATTTTTTTTTTTTTTGGATTTTTTTAAAATTCTTTTTCCGGATTTATTTTTTTAAGTGAAAGGTTTGCATGGAACAGATTTAAACCAAGATAAAGTAGGTGCATTCAAAGTTTTTCTCTTGTTTTTGAAAAACTGTTTCTCCTGTCAACATAAAATAAAAAATTGCGTAATTATTCGTCCGTTAATGATTTGCACAGATTGGACACTAGTGGTAATAAAAACAAATTTTAAAACTATTTTTGCTTTAACATAAAACAGAAAATTTCGTCATCATTTGTCCATCGATGTATCGCACAATTTTTATCTCAGAATTTCGTCAAAAACAAATTTAAATCGGGGAAAAACGACCCGATCGGTCGTTTTTGTTTTTACTGTTTTTAGTGTTCGTTTTTCTGCTTTCCTAGTGACCAAATTAGCAACTAACGATCAAAAACATATAATAAACAAAAATATTTGGTTTATACAGGGTCTTTTAGGATGTTTTTGTCATAAACTGTTTTTAAAAAACAGAAAAAAATGGAATTAAATAACAAAAACAAGAACTTTGAATGCACCACTGTCTTTTTTTAAAGAAAAAATTGCATAAAGTTTGCTGACTGAAAAAGTAATGAAGAAGAGTGAAAGAAATGTGAGAGAGAGAGAAAAAAATATAATTAAGTTTGTTTTTTTTGTTTTTTTGTTGTTGTTTTATGGATGAAAATAAAAATAATGAAAATGTTTTTCTATTCTATATAGTCTGACACGGTCATAATTTAGGTGTAATTAAAGGGTCAGACTTTAGAGGGAAATTAGTTGAATTATCTTGTTTATTTAATGAAGGAGAAAATGTTAGGTTGTGATGAATATTTTTTTTTTCAAGGGTTTTAAGGGTTAAAAGTGTGATGAGATATTTTTGTTTGTTGGGTTATTATGGAAATATACAGTAGTGTAAGAAGTGGTTAAAAGGCTGGGGATGTATTATAAAGTTAGATGAATATCCTAAGATAAAAGTCTTGTGCAAAAAGTCAGGGTTTTACTACTGGAAGTGCTTCAACTTAAGGAGGGAAAATGTCATTTTAAGAATGGTAATGGACCTGTTTTTTTGCACATTTTAAAGTCGTGTGGCTTGGCTTTTTGGTGTCACTAACAAGTTCTGCAGAAGTGCAATAAAAGGCAAGTGAAAAAAAATTGAATATTTTAATGATTTATACAGTCTTTAAGATTGTTTATTTGATTCATCACACTGTCAATCTTAAATTTTATAGTAAGTAATATGTGTGATAATAATATCTTCACTCTTAAAAGTAGAAAAAAAATGTTGGTGTTGAGTTTTTACTCTGTGAGGTTTATGTGGTTGTTATATGCATTTTTTTACATCTGTTTACTTTTGGTAATTGTCTCCATATGGTACCACTATAAAGGGAAAGAGTTTGAGTCATTTTTGACTCATCAAAAATCCTCACTTACTGCCATACAGATTTTAAATCCCGCCATAAATTCAACAATGGTGGCTTATTGTTATGTTTTAACCAACCAGAGTCACTCCACATCGAGAAAAACTGTGAATTTGCTTAAAAAATGTATGCTTTTATGCAATTAAACCAAAAAAAAACTAAAAAACAAATAGAATTTCTCTCATAATACTTATTATACCCCATTTCATTCTCTTTAAACCCTTTTCCAAAAAAAATACAATAAGATTTTTTTCTTTTAACATTTTAACTAGACCGAGAGAGAAATGTGTCGCAGCTGGTCTTACGTAGAGCGAGAAAATAAAAATAAAAGTAGAAATAATTGCTAATTATTGCCTAATTTATTACAGGACCACAGAATTCCGACCGATTCCGGTTACTCGGTCGCACCTCATCATTCTGGTGTTTATCCCGTTCACGAGCCGTTATACGAAGCGTGGAAAAAAGTGTGGAACATTCGTGTAACGAGCACAGAAGAATATCCACATCTCAGACCATCCCGATTAAGAAGGGGATTCATTTACAAGAATATTATGGTACATAAATAACTTTTTTATCATCATTGTATCGAACAGCTGTACGCGAGTTACAACTCTCTTTAAAACATGGCTGCTAAAATTTTTCATCAGAAAACGGCGATGGCAAAAATGCCCAAAAGTAAAGTGCACATTTAACCTGGCACACTATAAATCTTTCTCGGGGTAATCGATGTAGTAAAATATGTCTAGAGTTAGTTGAGCAACCATTTTTCAATTTTTTTTTTTTAATCGTAAAGAAGAATCACGACCATCGATTGATCTGTCAAAATATTATTTTTTTTCCCTTTATATCCAGGAATAAATTAAATCTTCAAATAAAAATTTTTTTTGAAAATATTTATTTTTTTAAATTTTAAAATTTTAAATTTTTTTTTTTTTTTAGGTTCTTCCACGACAGACTTGCGGTCTCTTCACTCATACAATTTTCATAGACCGGTATCCTGGAGGGCGGTCGAAACTCGACAGTAGTATTCACGGTGGAGAGCTCTTCCAAACATTTATTTTCAATCCTGTAAGACTCCATGATTTTTAATCTCGTTATGTTTTCACAAGAACATTTTTTCCCCTCAGTCGTGTGTTTGTTGTGTATGGATGGGAGGAGGGTTTTGTTGTAACGTAGGAAGTTGTTTGATTCATCTTGTACGTAGCAGCGTAAAAAAGGAGAGCTTGCAACATCAAACATTGGACAACAAAAGACAAAATCTGATTGAGTTTTTCTATAGCGAAGAGCAGAAGGAAGTTGATACATTTTCTCTCATCTCGACGAGTAGCTATGGAAACCCACTCGGAACCATCTTTTTACCTTTTGTTGACTTAGGTGAAGGAAAAACATTGTGGAAGTTAAGAGAATGAGAGGGAAGAGTAAGAATTCGATCCAGTGTTGGGAGGAAATAATAAAATAAATAAATAAATAAATAAATATCAGGGAAAAAAGATGGATGAGTTGAAAAAATTGTTGGGTTATATTGTAACGTCATATACACTCGGACCATGTTTGAAAAATCGAAACCGAGCTGAAATCAAATGTTGTTATAGAGAGGGTCAATACTTTTCCACACTTGACTGCACCTTCATTTCTCAACCAAATTAAAGTGTCTACAATAAATTGAAGTATCCTCTAAACAACAATCTCATAATCCTTCACCTGCCAACATTTCCACTAGTTTTAATAAACATTTTCCTACAAAACATTAAAGCTTAAGTGCTTTTTTTCCCTGTTTACTGCATTGTTTACCAAGCCAAATATGGCATCAATTAACAATACAAAAATATTTTCCACATTCTTGCTGAACAATGAATTATATTTTTTTTCCTTTTTTGAATTTAAAAAAAAAAAAACAATTATTTAGCAAGGTTGAGAGTTGCAACAATGACAAATGGGCTATTTTTAAATTAGATTCCCCATTCAATCTGTAACAACTGAATAAAAAAAAATAAAAACATCTAAATAATGACCAATAACTAGTCACGCAAACGGGGAAAAATGACCCAAAAAAAAGGAAAATCACCACTCCCACCCCTTTATAACATAATAAAACAATTTTCCTCCATTTTTCAGGTACGTTGCTAAGCAACGAGTGGCGCCGCACGGCGGCCGTTGCACGAAACTGATGGAGGTCAGGCAGTGATATTTGTCACAAACGCGTCCCTCATAATGCCTTTCCCATTTGGCCCTGTCAATCCGCGCGCCTTCAATTATTGGACGCGCGCGTGCACGGATATCGAGACACACTCCCCTCCCCCTCACCCACCCCACTACACACACACACTCTCTCTCTCTCTCTCTCTCTCACTCTCTCCCTCACGTTTCTCCCCCAACTCTCTCGAAAAACGAAACCGAATTCCCATTTCGTCCAAAAAATTGACTGTGCATCATGACCCGCCCCCGTTATAGTAATCAACGGATTAGCGCCTCGGAGCGGGGGAAAAGCGAAGCCGCTCGCTATACGCCGCTCAATTACCATGGAAAACAAGGCGCACGTGATTCGCATCGGAAATTGCACGAAGAAAACAGCGGAACAATGACGTCACAACATTGACCACACAGTTGCGATTTAATTTAAGGTCGGCTACAAAACTGCGAATAGGAAATTAAAAATGAGTTTGGGATATAAAAATTTAAAAAATATTAATACACACAGAACAGAACAGAACACAACACACACGCGGAGTCTAATTAACCACTTTCTTTAATTAATTATTAATTTTTAATTAGCTGCCGTTTTAATTTTGGCAAACTCAATTAAAAAAGGAAACAATTATTTAAACACAGCGGCGTGACGTCACTTCGCCATCAGCCGCCGACGCTGCTTCTTATTCGCCTCGGGATCCGGCACAAAATGGGTGATTACTGGGAGACGTAGACTGGGGCTTTGCGGCCGCGGGCCACGCACGTGCTCTACACTGCCTCCTGTTCTCCCACATCACACCCACGCCCAGATTGCAGACGCGCGCGTTTGAAAGCGGGAGGGATGAGTGACATGGTCCTCGATATAACGAATTTACTTCCATTCACTACATGTTTTTTTTAAAAAAAAATTTAGCCTCTGGGTTCCACCAAAAAAAAAAAAAATCAGAAATTGTGAATGTGATTTTGATTTTGTATATAAAGTGTTAAGAAAATTGGTAATTTTAATAATTACGTCACTTCATTTTTGTTTGTTTTTTATTTTCTTCTCTCCCCTCATCCCCCATCGTGCAAGTAGCTCAGGGGAACGATGTTAAACATTTTTAAAACAAAAACGTACATGGAATAATTTAAAAATTTACATTTTTTTCCATTAATTATTCAATTTCTTTAATTAAAAAAGCTGTTTACATTAAATTAACTCGGGAAAACGTCAATAGCATCTATGCATTTGCGAAGAAGGGAGATAATGTACAAAAAATAACGGGGTGGGATTAGTTCAGATTTCACTCGCTAAAGTGTTGGGGAGAAAGAAAGGCGGAGTAAAATTAGCAAATCATTCGGAATATTTTTTAATTAAAATGGGGATCGAGAAGAGAGAGAAAAACTCTCGCGTGGCCTTATACCCGCATTTTCTGCTATTATAAGCTTTAGAAATCCCAACATGTTAAAAAACTACGGCGCAAAAATTGGAAAATGACACAATGGATGGGAAAGATGAAAAAAAAATCGGAAGTGAAGGTTTTTAGAGACTCATCCTCGTTCTTCGCACGGGTGGGTGGGAGATGTGGGGGACCGGGGAGGGGAAGGAGGTATGATGCCATTGGTGGATCCAATTGTGGCCACTCCAGCCGCATAAAAGCGTTCGTGTGTTCAACATGGAAACTTCATTACCACTCGGCCACCGACTTTCACAAACACTTGCACACTCCCCACCCCTCGCTCGTTCGCAGACGTCGAAGCATCTTAACAATCAAGGGTTACCCATCAACCATCTAGACACATCCATCCGAGTCGTATAATGCGAAAACGGAAGTGACTGCGCACGCATGCGCAATCGTTCCAACGGTCAACCATTTTCGCCTCACTTATTCGAGGTCGGTGCCAATTTTGTCGCCGCCAAACGTGAGCTCGCCCCACGTTGCTCTCACCCCCACACCTCTGTCGCCCGGTGGCGTTTCGTCATCCATCAAAGTCATTCACTACCCTCCTATACACACTTTTCAAAAATATAAAAAATAAAAAAAAAAAGTTATCAAAAAAATATAAAAAATTGGAAATACAAAATCATCTCTCGATAGCCATTATTGAGCCAGAAGGGACCAAATTCGACACCAGGGTGTGGTGTATTTATTTTTTAATATAAAAAAAAAATTATAAAATTAAATTAAATCGATAAATTGCCCCTCTCCACATTTTTTTCCACTTTTTCCCATTTAAAAACACGTGATTGAAGGTTTCCTTTCACCCCAAAGGCCTAATTCCACTTTTCGTCAACAATACGCGGGGTGGTATTGCTAATGTCAAGCTGGAAACGCAAGGACGCGCTTCCGGCACGAGGCGGAGAAGGGTAGAGGGAGGGGCGGGTGAGTGGAAGGGAGTAGGGAGTCTGCGTGACATTCAATTATTCGGCTAAATGAAGAGGAAATTCAATTAAAGGATTGCAGTATTGACTGATTGGAACAGGGTCCTTCCATTAAAATTTTCGGGCAAGAATCTTCCCTGCATTCCACCCCTCCTCACCTCTTCCCCGCAAAACCCTCACCCACCCACACCCTCCCTCCCTCACCCTCACTTCTCATAGCTCCGTCACCCATGCTCAAATCTTAGAATCCTCGAGGAAAAACCTCATTACAATAAAGTGCTGAGTGCCTCTTTGAAGACAAAAGCTTTTTTCTCTTTTTTTTTCCCCTGTGAGAAATGGGTGTGGGTTGAGGTAAAAGAGTTGGGAGAAAACGTAGGAAATAATAAATTAACAGAAAATGTGGGTGTATCCGTTTATAAGGACAACGGAAGTTCACTAATTCGATTTTTAGCATTTAGACTGATGGCCTTTTAGCCATACAAAGGCCAACTTAATTGAAAAGATTGTTTGAGTGAAAAAAAAGGTCGAAGGAAGTAAATAAGGAAATAAAAAGAAATGGCAAATATAATAACGTGTCGTGTCGAATCTGTACGTAAATAGCGGTTTATCGGGGAAACGTTAATGGTCAAGGTGTTTTTCACTTTTTTAATGGAATAATGGGATGAAAAAATAATCGAATTGTAATTCGGTTCCCATCGGTGCATCAAAATAAACTTTTTTTAATTATATAATTTAGTTAAAACCCGTTGCCGAATTTTAATATAATAATTTTTTAATAAAATAAAAATAATTTAAATAGATAAAAACGCAAATAAAATTTTCGGACGTCTTTCGATAGTGTAGTGTGTGTCTCGTTGCATGAAATTAGATCAATGTCACATGGTGTAAAAGTGAAAGAAGATAAAACGCCATCTACTGACTAATTCGGCATCCGCAAAGTGGCGCAACAATGCTAATAAGCATTTGTTTAATTAACGAAATGGCATCGACGTGCCAAACCGCCACAAAAATAAGCCAGAGGCCAAATTGGACAAACGCTCATCTAATTATACCTTAATTACCCAACGCGATACGCAAACCCTCGAAAACGGGGCCCCTTAAACTACATAGTCGCGTTTGTGCAACAATCTGCATCGTGCAACCCAACACTGCGCTTCACCGATGACGTATGAAGACTCACGGCATCGGATGACAGCGAATTCCCCCCCACACAGCCCCCCCTAGACGACCCGCCTCCAATTAGAAGCCCCCAACTTCCCTCCAGCTACCGCTGCTGAGGAAAACCTTGCGGACCCTCGTCACAACGACGCTCGCCCTTCTTTCTTTCTTCCTTCCCCATAAACGACCTGTCATTGGGACATTTGATTCAAAAATGCCTCGATACGGTTCAGAGATGGCGCGTCGTCATGACAACCGGCATCTTGGAGAAGATGGTCAGTGTATTGAGAACGGGAAAAGGTAAATGGATTTGCATTAAGCCCCGTTGCATGACGGATGCTCCAACCACTTAAATGGAGAGGGGGGAAGGGAAGGGAGACGCGGAGAAGAGTGCTTTTAGTCGAACGCGGCCTCTACGGGACCAAACAAATATGGCGCATGGACATGTCAATAAAAGCTGAAAAGAAGCTTCAATAGACACGGGTGCGGCGCTTAATTATCAACGACTGCTCAGCGTTCGCTCTGTTGTCGCGTCTCGGGGCTTCATTGTTTACATTATTCGAGGACACAGCAATTCGATTGTTGCGTTTTGTTAAAACTTTCCTTCCCCCGAATTCCGATTGTCAGTTTAATTTGCTCGCGTCCTTGATTCGTAACAAATAGAGTGGAGGTGAACGCTAGTCCAGAATCACGATCTTTAACTGTAATTGGTTTCTGATTGGCTGCTAGCTCATCCGATTGAACTATCCGTCCACCGCCCTCTCTACTTTCCCAACGTAATCAGTGGAATCCAAGGGTGGAAGGAAAGAAGAATGAAAAAAAAATAAAAAGAGAGACGGTGTAGTGAGTGTGTGTGTGTGTGTGACATTAGAGGGATGTCTATTCTATAGAAAAGAGGTTGGCTGAGAGGAGGACGAGCAGTTTCCCATGTAGGGCGGCCATTAGTGCTGGCGGCCCGGGTCGAAAGAAATGGCGGGTGCTTTTTAGTCATCAATAATGCATCAAGTGCGATTGTTGCATAATGTGATGGGCGCCATTTTTGCTATTTAGGTGCTTGTTAAATATGCATTTTCCACCTACTTTAACAGATTGACCACTTTTCTACTTGTGTGTGTTGTGGGGAAGAAAACCTCGTTGTAACGAAGTATATAAGTGAAAGGAGGAGACGGGAGGGGAGGAGGAGGGAATGAATGTTAAAAATTGCTCGATGCATTGCACGCTGTAAGTTAATTGAGAAAACAGCTTTGGGTAATGAGCGACTGAATTAAACTAAATTTTATTTTGGTTGCAAATATTGCTCGGTTGTATGAAATAATTTCGAAATTTGAAATTTTACATGTTTCAACCACCTGTCCGGATGCGAATATGATTAAAAACTATAAAAAAATACATAAATGTCAAATATTTATATTTATGTGGATGGATTCTTATTGAATAGAATAAAAATAATTTCAGGAAATTTTCCTAAAAATAAATAATAATAATTTCTGGAAATTTTCCTAAATTAAAAAAAATAATAATAATTTCTGGAAATTTTCCTAAATTAAAAAAATAATAATTTCTGAAAATTTTCCTAAATTAAAAAATAAATAATAATTTCTGGAAATTTTCCTAAATTAAAAAAATTAATAAATAAATAAATAAAATTGAAATTAATCACCAAATTAAACCGATTTTTTTTTTTATTAAAAACAATGTAAAAATTTATCCTATTTCCTGCTCCCCACAGTGCCTCGTCCTTACAAACACAAAAAAAAACGAGCTCTATCAAATCTCTAATTTCCCAACGCACTATTATTATCTGTTTGTCCAATTTCCTATTTTTGTTGCAATAAGAAACCCTTAGCAGCAAATCAAAAAGCAGTAAAAGGTGGGCCAATAATGGATTTACAACAAGCAGCTAAACAGGGGGACAATTTGGTTTGGAAGTGAAGCAAAAGCTACAGCACACTCTAGGGGATCATTTGGCAAATTAGAGATAATCTGCACCCAACAAGATGGCCACTCAGGTTGCCTGGCAACGCAAAGTGCTAACAAAAATAGCCAAAGTGGGGATCCCATTTGAAATCACTCTTTTCTTTTTAACAACGTAACGGCCCCCATTAGCCCCGGGGCTAAGCACTTGGGCGGAAACATCTTAATCACTAACAACGGAACGCACTTATCACCTAATTACCATTGCAACAATGCGTGACAACTGTCGTCAACAATAAGCTTCACATCATCCCCGCTAACAACAGCAAGAACAAACACGTTTTTCTTCTAAGGGGGGTTTCTCGCTATCACTGGCTTTTAATTACATTTCGCTGTAAACAGGTTTCCTCCGGTCTTTTTACTCGCCCACAGACGACAGATTCACGTTAACTCGTGTAATTACTCGTAACAATCAATTTTTAAACAATTTCACACGTGTTTTTTTACTCGACAAACAACACCCCATTATGCATTCAATTCGTTCGTCAATCGCATTGTTTTACTTTTCTCCAACTTCATTATAAACAACCACTTTCTTTGTTTTCTCTTATACAACAATTATCAAGACACGACAATTACATGCAACAATGCACACAACAACAAACACGATCAGGGGGTTGTAACAATTTTAATCACGATTCGCAATACTGGGGTCTTTTCGTCTTTTTTTTTGGTCGGTGCCATTAATGCCAGACCGCAATAATATGGGGCATTACTAGCCAATAATACGTGTATAAAGCTTCATCCATAGCTGCGTTTTAATTAAATAAGGTCACTTCAACCCTTTTATACATTGCCATCTTCGTTATACAGGGGCTTTTCGCCATCCCCGCTGTTTTGATGCAAATTGCCTGGCGTTCGTCTAGCTTCAAAATTAATTTGAAAAGTAATAAAAATTAAGGCGACCTCCCTTCCACCACCACATTTAATTTGAAAATGAAAAAAAAAAAGAAGCAGGTTTCATTCCAAGCAGAACATCATTAAGATTTTATATCAAAGGAGTATTAATTAGTTACTATGACGTCACACGACAACAGACCCACAAATGTGACAACACTAAACACAAAACTACTGGGCGAAAAAATTAAAAAAGTCTCTCGAACTCCCACCGCATCGCATCGCACAGCCAACATCGTAACAAACATCGAAAACAAATAATAAAATTATCTGATTTTAATTAAAATTACAATTTGTTTTGGTCAATATTTTTTTTAAAAACAAATTGTAATTGGTATGGAAGATGATGATGATGGGGAGACGATGATGTGGAGAGAGAGAGAAACGAGAAAATGAGATTAAGGAAATAAAGACGTGGATTTGTACTTATCCCACATAGCAGACGACGCGTGATTACTGGAGAAGGAATCGGGAGCGAGGAAAATGAAAGGAATTCTCACCTGAAAACGTGACAACAATAGTGGAAACGGAGCGGCAGACGCCAATTTATGTCCACTGTTGACCAGCAAATGGCCGAACCAGACACTAAATTGAAGATTTTTCTTTTGAGCTCGGGCTCAGTTCGGCTGAGAATCACGAGCCATCACACACAATTTTCCAGACACCGGATTTCCGTTAAAATTGCGAGGTTGAGAACGGGAACCGGTGGCGATCGCAGACGGCCACACACCTGGATTATAGAAAAATGGGCCCTCGAAACGGTTGGCGTTTTACCGGCAGAGATGCAGCAGCAGAACCGCGTTCGCCAGACTCCGGGTCAACTGGGCTCGACGCACAATCAATGGTGAAGTTAAGCGGAGAGACCAGCCTCGCTTTCAATTTAGCCTCCAGCCACGGGTGTCGCGAAAAGGCGCGGGGAACGGGTGCATGTGACGTGTCACTAGAAAATTTTTTTTGTAATTTTTTTTTTTTCTGTATAGAGAGAGAAAAATTAAATGGGATGAAAAAAAAATCGGTTTGTTTCTGGGTTTAATTAAAAGACCCAATTATTGTGTGCGATTTCAATATGGCGGAAATGTTTCATTTTGGGGCAATGAGTTTTTTATTCACGCCATTTTCATTACTTAAAACATGAAAAAAAAATTTTTGTTGGAAAAAAAATAAATAAATGGGAAAAAAAATGGGAAACAAAAAATTCAATTCAATTTACGACTCTGCTGGCTGAGAACCTCGTTAGGACGAAGCAGGCATGCGCTCTAAAAGCACATTCAATATTTGATTGCACAACTAATCCATGGAGAAAGGCAACTTTTCAAATCCCTTATCACATCTTGCTCACACCCTCGTTATAAGGACGAGCGTCTCCTTCTATGCTATCGATGGCCAGGGCTTTTCCCTTCCTCCCTCGTGGGCTGGGCGTCCATTTGCAGGGCCACGTGCACATTCAGATACCCTTATCCACCCTTCCCTCTCCTCTCCTCTCCTCTCTCTCTTCTCAATTTCAATCTGCTCCACCCCTGTCAAACACCCAAACTCAGTGGCGCACAACTGATAACGTAACAATGCATTTTAATTACCACATTATTATTGTATTAGCATTACTTTATTATTGTAACGTGATTAATCTCGTGCATTTATTATCATTTTACTATTTTCGTCATGAATAATAATTATTTTTATAAGGGAGTCGAGGGAAATTGCTTAGAACAATTTACATTTAATGAAAATAAATGTGTAAAAGTAAACAGATGTTGATAAATAATCTAAAACGCACTCTGTTTACCAATTTTATACACATGTATAAAAAATAATAAATATTTAAATTTCAAAAAAAAATTCTAAATTTCATATATTTATTTATAAAAAAAAAAAAAAGAAATATTTAAATTTTATATTTTTATATATTTATTTAAAAAATATTTTTTCTATATAATATTTTTAAAAATAAATTTCCATAACTAATTTTCCTGAAAAAAATTAGTTTTGTTTACATTTGCGACGAAAAAGGGGGAAAAAAAAGTTGAGTGGAAAAATACAATAAAAAAATCTGATCCGTATTTTGCGCGACAAGTTAAAGCGCGCCCTCTTACGATTATCATTATAAGCCTGCATCACTTCACTTTGATTCATTAGACTTGTCCGCCGTTACCGAAGGGACCCCGTTGGAGGCTGAGTCGTCACTTCGCTGGCAGTGGCACATCCCATTAGAGGGGTCTATCTATCCAATCTATCTTGAACAAATACCACGCAATAATGAAGGGATTAGGCCTCCAAGAGAACACTCAATTATAATGGAAACTCATAAGGCTTGTTAATACGCCGCGCTCGCCCAGCCTACAGCTGCACTAATGAATCGCACTCCTCTCCCCACCACCTCCCCCAAAACCTTCCACTCGACAAACCCTCGTTACTACGAACCCAACCACATGCGATGGACAATAACAAACTGGTAAACAAAACTCGAGCCAACTTTTCAACGTCCCAAACCTTTCTTTTGTTAACAAACCGGAGGGAGGATGTATAATACAAATAAAACGACGAGTTTTTCTTTTCAAAAATTCGAGGCTAATTTTCATCGTCAGTGTTGGTAATTAATTTTTTCATTTCCGCTAATCGATTTTTGTATTCGACGACGATCGATCGATTAAATGAGAGTATGAAAAGTTGATGATTTATGCCATTCTTCGTGAAAAACAGCAAAGTATGGCGATGATTTGATTAGATTTCATTTTTTGATGGAAATTTCATCATTTTCAGACGCTCCGACCCCCAGCGGCGCAGCGAGGGGCAACAAAAACTTTGCAAAACTTAATTTTTGCATAAATCGAATCGAAATTTTATGCTTTTTCATCACTAAATGCCGTAAACTATTGGTAATTTGTTGAATACTCAATGATACAACATACAATATAGCGCAATGTAATTTCCTCGTTAAAAATCCTCATGAGAAATTAAACTTTTACGTATGGAATAAAACTTCTTTTGTCTCCCAGCAATAAAACTAAAAATAAAAATATTGATGAATGTAATAAAATATTAAATTAATTGTAATTTACATTTAAAAAAATAATAACAATAATAAAAAGTAATAAAAATAAACACTGCGCAGCCGCAATACGTCAGATTCCCGCCTTCCTCACCCAATTACATCGGTACCATCGAGTTATTGGCTCTTAACTAATCATTTATTCCACAAAACACAGAACAGGGTATACGATACCATTCTGGATCAAACTCTATTAAATTTCCCTCATCGCTCAACGTCAAAAAAAAATCATTTAATTCAATATTTATAAAAAAAAACAGCCCCAACTTCTTATTTCCCGCGATAACAATCCCGAATATACGGTATAAACAACACAAACGATCGGTTTAATCTCGCTGTCACAAATGATTAACGCCACCCTCTCACGACGGCACATCACTTTTATATTTAACTGCCACGTGTCGGACACGATGCCAGTCCTGGTGGCAACCGTGACTCTTTTGTGGGCCTCCATGGAGGCACCGGACGTGATGTCGGACGGCCCGGTTGCTTCATTAAGCCGCCATTCTATGGGGCAGAGAGTTGATCCGAGTGGGAAAACGACAGCAACACCCAATCACCATCCAGCGAGCCAATATACAATTGCTCTCATGCCCTTATTCCTATCCTATATAACGTAGGGGTTGGGGGATTAACTTCGATTGTGATGACAGTGTTGAATAGATTCGGGTTTTTCTGAGTGTGTCGCCAGAAATTACATCATCACAATGAAATAGGGGTGAGATAAAGATAAAGGCATAATAAAAAAAATAATATGTGACGTCATAGCGAGGGAAAGTGGATCGAGTTAAACTTAACGCGCGTGCGCCATTAAGATGGTGATGGATTCGGGATTAGCGAGCTTAAACTTTGATGAATTATCGAATTATGGGAGAAAATTGGAAACCTCGTTAGGACGAAGGGTATGGAAATTTGCAACAACGTAAATTTAGTGCTTGCGGGTTAACCCTAACCAATATGGGGATTAAAAGGGACGGGAAGGGGGGATGAAGGGTGGG
>JAQFZO010000957.1:0-19100 GCA_034695885.1 Geophilus flavus | reverse complement strand
TACTAGATTCTTTTAAAATTTTCTAATTTTAAAAATTTTTTTTAATTAAAATTGAGTTGCACATACAATAGAATAAAACCACACACATTTTCATCATTTAAAATCCTAAATTCCTTTGTACTGGGCAACCTAACATCCTTGTGGGCATCACAAGGTCGTAATGCATGAATGCATTTAAAACAAGTGCAAGAACACTTTACTTCTAAGTCATGCAATCTGAGAAATCACACAGCAAGTGCCGCATTTACCATAAAAAAATTTATATAAAAAAAAACCCAACGCAGCCAAGCGTTCAAAATGGCGTCTGATCATCTAAGAAAATGATCACAGTCCCCTTAGAGTAATCAGTTCGAGCAAGCTGGGTATAAGAAAAGATGACCAGGTAGCCACGCGTTCGCGCGTGCCCTACCCGGGTTCTACATTTACACACCACAAAAAAAATATATTTAAGAAAAAAAGGGTGTGAAAATAAAAGAATCGAATTTCTTCACTTTAATACATCACGCCTGAACCCATGAGAAACACGTCGAAAGCAATCAAGCAAAAGTGCACATAATTTCCTTCTCGCCTTTTCAAATTGTGAAATTTTATCAAGAGATTCGATCGAGAGGTACGTTGAAGAAATTGATGTACACACACGTGTAAAGAGAAAAACCTTTGAAAAAATGGTATGGGTGGGGTCGTGCATGTGTACCTCTAATCAAGGAATTAATGCAAGAAGGAAAAGACTTTTCCTTATTCAGGTGTCATGAGAACAGTGAGCCAGATCAAAGATTAGAGCTTCAACTCATCTTAAACATCAACATAATGGGCTTGAAATAATAGTCGCAAAGGGTTATTTTCATTTCACATGCACGATGAGAAAAGCGCAGCAGTGATTACTGATGAGCAAAAACGCAGAGCAATTTGTCCACTCTCATTACTTATGACCAACCACACACACAGTGTGGGTAGAAACAGCTCATACATTACATCATCTGTGGCACCGAGCAGATGGTTTTCGCCGGTTGCTTCGCGAGCATAATAATGCATAAAGTGGACATTTTCCGCTGGGATGACATGCTTATTAACATTTCATTTGAATAAATGCTCTTATCTGAATGAGTTTGTGTGGTCAAATAACGAGGATTTAATTGTATTAATTTCTCAGACGTGGGGTAAATCGTTAATGGGGCTACTGAATAATAAAAAAATATTAATACCGTATTTACATTAGGGCATTGACATTCGCGAAATCCACAAATTTAAAATTTATGTTTTCACATTCGTAACATTTTCTCTTGGATATTCTCGAGTTAAACCGAGTTTTGTTTACTTTCCGCTGTTGCTACTCTCTCTCTCTCTCTCTCAGATCATTCACCCCAGTCCTGTTATTGAAATTGACAAGTATATATCCTTAACTTTTTGATTTTTATCAATTTGAGTTGTTAGTTGACTGTTTTAATAAATATTTATTACAAGTGAAGTGTGATGTCATTTTTCTAAACTGTTTCATTTTTTGTCGATTCTCATGTTTTTTTCCTATATATCCTTAACTTTTTGATTTTTATCAATTTGAGTTGTTTGTGAATGTTTTGATCGAAGTAATAAAAATATTTGTGACATGTAAAGTGTGATGTCATTTTTCAAAACTTTTCATTCCAATTTTTTGTCGATTTTCATGGTTTTTTTCTATAGACTTATAAATATATATCCTTATTTTTTTGATTTTAATCAATTTTTGAATGTTTTAATCGAAGTAATAAAAATATTTGTTTCATGTAAAACTGTTTCATTCCAATTTTTTGTCGATTCTCATTTTTTTTCTATAGAATATTATGGTTTTTTACGATTTGAATGTAAAGGATGCAGCAATCCAGCAATCCAGCAATACACTCAATTTTTTGAATTTTTTGGTGTGCAATATTAACATGTATTTCCTGACACCACATAGTGTATTGAACCTAGAACCGTACATTTTCATTTTTATTTAAAGTGGATGCCTATCCTTTATTGATTTTATCCCAAACCCCCTTTCCCTTTCCATCAGGACTTGTATCCAACAGTTTTGCTGTATGAAAAATGAATCTTTTCAATTTCCACGCTCTTCATTGTCTGCTTTTATCATGAAAAACGACTCCCTTAAGCCATGAAGGGGCCGGGACTTTCACCTTTTACTAGGTGTGGGGGAAGTTTTCATTTTCAACAAACCTCCCTTCTATATCTCTGCCCCACCCCACCCTACCCACCACCCTTCGCCATCCCATCACATCCCTCCTTTTTCCAACACCTCACAAAAGAATGGCTGTTATTATTAGAAAATCCGTCAAGGTAGCTCTTCCACCTTTTGGGATAGGCCCACGTGCCAATGCCCGATACCCCTTTGAAGCCAACGCTTGTTTATGACCAAGTCCCTACTGCGAGTCAATGTCCTTCATCGGTAGGGGTGCTGATGGACGATTAGGAAGTGCAAAGCGTGGTGGACTTCCTCCCCAAGTAGTAGGGGGAGGCTTATTATTATGGTGGTGTAGTGTGCGCTACCGAAGTCATTGGCCTTTTCAACAGTATTTCGAGCTGGGTTCAGTGTAGGATGACTACTTTTAATGGGCGAGATCATCCTAGGACTGGTTGTCGGAGAAAGGGAAAGTGGTAAATAGACGCGGGTGCATGTGCTTTGTGTTGCACTACGAGTTGGGCATGGATGAAAATGTGGGTTGTGATGTTGTATCTTCTTCCACCATCTCACCTGTTGGCAATTGAAGGGGTTGAATTAAGATCTCATTATGCTCTGATAGATTCGCATTAGACCACACAGGTGTACTCTGCCCTCTAGATATTCTAAAGTGCAATTTTTATACAGTGCGAGTGCAGTTTGTTTCAAATTGCTGATTGACTTTGATCAAGATTTTTTGATGGGTGAATTTTTTTTTTTAATATAATTTTTTTAATGGTGTAAGTTTAATGGTGCTATAGTATTTTTGCAAGTCAAGAGTTTTCTGTCTATGTACTAGCTAAATGTAAATTGGCGGCCCCCTGGTTGTAATAACAAGCAAAAACATGGGAAAACGACTAACTAACTGCATAATAAACAAACTTGTACTGTCAACTGCAATTGGAATTTTCATAAACATAACATTTTTGTTTAAATTGGACATTTTAAACCCTTAAAATTCCAAAATTCGCCTAATTTCATGCAATCGACGACATTTAAGACCGACTTTTAACTTTTTACAATCCTTTTAGACACAAAAAACCTAAAAATTATATACCAAAAAGAAATGACCTGAAAAGAATCCCAAATTAATACGTACAGAAATGCTTAAAATTCATATTTTTTTATCAAAATTTAGCCGAAACATGTTTTGATATTATAATAACAATATTTCAGGCATCTACTTTTTTACGCGTATGCTGTCCAGATGGTCAACCGAGTTGAGTGGACGCTTGAGAGGTTAGATGAAGGCAAGCGATAAGCAGATGCTTTCTAAGATGCTTCTTCCAGATAAACCGACTTATCGCCACAATTATACGTCATTAGTTTATTAGAAGCGCATCTTGGAGGAATACCGGACCAGTTCCGAGTAAAATAGTTCAATAAAAAACGGGGTAATTAATTTATCTCATAAAATTTATCCAATTTCATCATGCCTCGTCGACTAGACACACTCGAGCTCAACACATTATGACATCAAATTGCCTTCGTAATGGATTAGAAGGCTTGAAACAATTTTTATGACGTCAATAACTCACTCAGTGTCGTATTACTATACTATGACATATGTGTGTAGCTTTACTCTTCACTGAACCTTGGCAATTGTCCATATGTCAACCGGGGATTCATGGAAGCAAAAAAGAACCAGATAATTACAGTGTGTTTACTCGTAGGTTAGTTAACGATTATTATTTAAGAAAATCGATTATACTAAATTTCAACTGAAAAAATAAATGTTATCTTTACTCTACAGTCCACACACACAAACACACAATAAAACTCGCATTTGCTCATCATTTCACCTTTCTGCCGGTCTGCCTGTCTCCACCCACAATTAAAGAAACATTTAAATCAAATAGTCAACACTTATCTTCAACTTCAACTAATTAGAAAACAAAGTGCAAGCACAGGTCGACATACAAATATTTCATCTTCATCAATTAATACATGAGATTATAAAGAAAAAAATATAACAAACGTCAGAAAAAATTTCTTTTTAAACAACACAAACCCCAACATGGCTCCGGGCTATCCACGAGCCAATGGCGACACGGTATAATATCGTGATCAGGTCCTGTTGCCTCTAGCAGTCATGCAAGTGATACACCAGGTGGAATCCTGTACGCAAAGAAAGGTAACATATGCAACCTGACTGCACACACCAATTGCATTATTTAATTACACTTGTCACATATATATTATACACTTAATTTATATTTCGGAGAATAAATCGGAGCTTCTTTGATTTTTGTACACATGAATATGTAAATATACAATTTTTTTCCCCTACAGTATCAGGAAGAAGTAAATTCCATGAGAGATAAACAAAACATTGTGATGTGTAATGAAATTTCTAATGATTTCAAAGTGTAATAATATTTATAATAAATTTGTTTTTCTACACAAATTGACGTGTAATAGATTAAAATTAAAAAATGAAGGGTAAAAAAACTGGAGAAGATTTTTATCATCAATTTGATTTCATATTTGTAATGAAAAATTATTGCCCTCATGTAATGAGTTTCTGGGGCGGCTTCAAAACATTTTTGTTTTGAAAAAATTCCAGTGGCTTCTTCACTCAATTATGTTTGAAAGAGGGTAGAAGCACGTTCGAGCTGTAATCTCGTGTTTAATTACCTCATGTCTGCACAAATAACATGCAATATTCCATGCACTTGTGCCAAATTAATAGGAAATTTTTTTCTTCTTGTTGCCATATAATAAAAAAATGAAGCGGAAAAAATTCAATAACTCGTCAGTGCGCTTCCACAAACCTCAAAGATGACCATGTTTACAGGGTAATACCACTAATGTCTTTCAATGGTCATATTGGAATGTTTACAACATACCATTTTGTGTTTTTTTTAATAACAAACCCCTGTCATTTCGTTCAATGGTAAAGAAAAAAGTTTTTAACTAAATGTCAACAACATTCAAATGATGAATTATATTTAATATTGCTATATACCCATTGCACGTGTTTAGCATTAAAATTTAGGGAGTAGCGCAATTTAATGGCTGTTATTTTTTTCTACTTTTATTAAATGGAAAGAAATAACCAGCCAAAATAAAAAGTCGATTACACTACTGCACGGAAGGTTGGACTTTTGTAATTTTTTTTTTAATTTTTTTTTTCCATTTGAACGTTTGAAGTTTAAAAACAATTAAGTTTGAAATGCAATGCAAAATATGACTGTCCATCAAATTTTTGGCTCAAAATTGCACTATTAAATGCATTAATTTGGGGAAATATATGTATAAAAAAAATGAATACCTAACACTTCTTATCTTCATCACTTCACTGCTCAAAGAAAAGCAGCAAAAATGTGAGCATTCAACTGCCATTATTTATAAATAGCTCGAAACCAATTGGCAGCAAAATAATATGTTTTTAAATAAAAATAACCCGAGGTCTAATCATTAACTAATTCTTTTAGTAGTAGTAAAAAAATATCATTCAACATCTGCAACAGCTGCAATACACATCATTTTTTGGTATTTAACAGATGCGACTATCTCCATCCAAAGTCATGGACCTTTAAAAAAGAGTAAACATTTATTAGATAGTTTGCATATTTTATATCTTAAATTAATTCAGAGAGCTGGGTCAAACAAATTGTGTAAACCGATCTCACAATTCTCACCTGAGTGACTTGGAGCCAAACTCATAAAACATTTCCCAACTTTTCCTCAACTTTTCTCTTACCAATAATTTTCTCTCCACTCATCTTCAATTATAAAAAGTCACAGACCTCCAGTTGATTCCCCATTCACAAGAGGAAGAGAAAAAAAATCTTTTCAAGTAAATTAGCAATAAATCGGGAGAAAAAGATGCCATGAAATCATATACAACTTCATAAACTTTGACCTGTTTGATCTTGATGTCTGCTTCTATTGTGCACATACTTGAGAAATGAGTATCACGTCCAAGTGTCTCAAAGGTCAGTCTGCTTCTGGGCATATTACCCAGTGCAATGATACAAGACGACCAAAGTCATATCCCAGCGGCTCTTTTTCCCCAACCGCATTTATGGCTTGTAGATTCGAGTTGAGTGTTGCAATAATTTTTTCCATCGGCTGTTAACCAACTTAAAGGGTACATTTTCATGTACCTTAGGAAGCACTCTCGTCAGAACGTGATTTGAAATGAAAAGAATGAAAAAATTAAAACGAACTTGATTAGACTTTTAAGAACACTTAAAAAAAAAATATTAAAAGCTCACTTTAGAACCCGACGCAAACCTTTTAAAGAATTTAAAACCTTTTAATAATTTAACAACTTTTTTTCCCCTACCATGTTTGTATGTTGTTATGTGGAACTCTTCTTTGCGCATCTTTTACTCATTATACAATAAATTGGACATTTTCCCAAAGTGCTACACATAAAACTATTAATTCCTTTTTTGAAAGGTGGGGGAGCAATGAAGAATGCCTCAGTTCACTCCCATGCCCTGAGTTGAATCTTTAATAAGTCGAAGGTGTGCCTTTTCACACCTTTCGCAGGTATATACATCTTCCTTTTTTTTTATTTATTAATGATGTACAACTTTTTTTTTTCTTTACATTTTTCGGTTTTTGTGTAATAAAAAAAATTGTAAATTCTAATTTTTTGGTTGTCATTTGAACTAAATGCACGGTAAAACTTGATTTTGAAATAAATTACTATTTCTCACACTGTGTTCCATTATGAAGCAAACACGCAATTCTTTACAAATCAAATAATTTTTTTTTTTGTTGATATTGATAACAAAAAAAAAAGTGGGTGGGTTGGTGGGGATGGTTGGTGGTGATAATGTAATGAAAATTACAAATCATGAACCCAAGGAACAAATTGTTTCATTACAAAACAAGTCTGTATTGTCTATTCCATTGTGGGAAATGTCAGTTAATGGCAGTTATCGTGGGTTTGGGTTCAGAAAGGTGAAAATTTTTCATCGCCAAATCCACGGAAGCGAAATGTTGTCAAGGTTACAAACAGCTCAACGATAATTACACCATGCGTGACTTAAAAAAATAAATTTTAAAAAATGTGATTGTATGTTTTTAAAAAAGAAATAAAAAATTATATATAGGTAACTTTGATGTTCGGCTACTGTAGTCTGTAAGCTTACCTGTGAATCAATCATTCGTGTTAATAGCACGCGATTGATGATTTTGGATGATTTTACACTTGACATTAAAAAATTACTTAATTACATGGTCCAGAATGTACATTAACACCTTTGTGCTTAAGATTAACCGTTTACATGCACAGAGAATTTAATTAGTTATAATTTGAAAAAAACTTTATGTAATTTTTTTTTAAGTTATTTTGTACTCAATTTAAATTTCGGTCTTAATATTTCATAAAATGACCCAAATGATCTATTTTAATCATTTTATGGACTTTTATGATCAATTTTAATCATTTTTAATCATTTTATGAACTTTTATGATGAAATTAAAATTAACTACAAAAATAATTCAATTTTTTTAAGTGGAACATCAATTTTATTAATATTTATATATTCAGAACATTAATAAAAAATGTCCTATAATTTTATATCTGATGAGTAGGATGACCAAATTGACATTAAACTCCATAATCTCCCTCACTTTCTCAGAAAAGGCGCTTCTTAAGGCTAAATTATACTCAAAATTAATTTTTATTACCCATTTCTAATACCCGTACCTTTTATAAAACCCCAAAACTACTTATTAACTTAAAAAAGATCTACCTTCGGATGTGGGACACACGTTACCAGACTCAAAAACCGTATAAGATGCCCCCAAACCAAACCACAACAAAATCCAAAGTGAAAATTATGAAAAAAATCGACTTTTTTCTTCAACTGCCTTATCTTATCGCTGATGCGCACCTCTAACTCTCGCCCCCCATTGACCTCCATTGAATTGTACGATCAACCAAATTACCGCTTTATCCGACCAAATCATAGACTAATAAAAATGTAAACCAGTAGCTGTCACCAACTACTCACCTCATGTTTTATAGACTTTAGAGGGGTAAGATGATTATGACCTATAAACGGTAGGATGGCGAAAACATGACCGGAAGTATTTTCTTCAAGAAAATAATACACGACCCGGATAGGGAACCAAATCTTTGTTATTTTATTTTTTATTTTATTTTTTAAAAAAAAGTTGCAATTCATGACTGTTATTTCACTTCGTAGCATTTTGTATCCGAAAAAAGAAGATTCACAGGTAGCATGTGCTTATCAATGTGTCTGTAAGATGTCATTAGAGCAATTTGAGAAGAGAAACTTTTGTTGCCCTAAAAAATGGATTAAAGTGTGTATTTTTCACATCAAATAGTGAAAAATCTTTTCAACAACTGCCAGACAGCAATCAATTTGTACAAGTGTGAAAATAACTGGTTATAGGTAGCTTAATTTGTCTATTATTTTCTTAGCTACACAAAGAATATAGGTTGCATTCAATTTTTTCCCCCTATACCTAGTTTCACCTGGGAAACACTTAAACTGAAAAGACGTTCAGTTCAAAACGGCTGACGTCATATAGAATTTCTGCCCACTTTTATAGTTCATTTCCCAATCGAAATCCTCCATTCGCAATCGGAATTTTCTTTTTATAATATTAGAATTTAGAACTTACTCACGCTCAGTCTTCATTATTTTTAAACTTTTCACCAAAATCCAGTGGTTAGATGAGTGCATTATGGAAATCCAGTCTCACAACTGGCCGTATATGGAGCCTTCATGCATTTTATTTGCTTGGATTTGCATCAAAATAACCAAAATGTCATATTTTTGCATTAAATCATTAATCACACGCTTCATTAACCCTTAGATGTTTAAACATTTGTTATCCGATACGACCATTTGATTTAATTGTCCTTTTTGTTAACTTAGACACGTTGATGGATGACCAAAATTTCTGTTTCCAAATTTGGGTACCTTACCGTATTGCTAATTTCCCTAGCCAGGTGGTCAATTTCCCTCATTCTTCTCCATCCTTGGCCCTTCGACTTTTGGCAGAGTATTTTTCTATGCCGTATAATTGAAAAATCCCTAAATTTACATTAATAGTTTTATTAAACATTAATAAACGGCGACTTGGCATCACCTTGGTTGCCCCATCCCCATGGAGACATATTTATGCGACTTTTAATACCATAAAGGATTGAGTATTTTTTGGGTTTTGTGTTTTTATTGTATTTGTATTTGTGATTTTGTATGTGACAGGTCCCGTATGACCAAAGTTGCCGCTGGGGACTTTAAATTCTATAATACTACTACTAATAAACGGCGACCTTAGATCACCTGAGAAAACCCGCTATACATTAAAAAATTTGTCAATTTTTTTCTGCGTACCGGTATTTATTATTAATTTTTAATATCAATTTAATTCACTATATAGGCAAAGTTCATTCCAAGTCGCATAATTGCAAATTTATTAAAGGTCGACTTTTCACGCGCTTCCAGGGGTCAAATTGTGCGTGTTATGCCGAGCAGATGTTAGTTTGCGTGTTGATATGCTCGTGGAATGTAGGCCTTAATGCAAGTTTTCTATACGCTTCTGTTACAATCCGGGCTCATTAACGACACAAACATTTATTGCACTTCTTACAAACTATTTAATTAGATTTACCTTTCAGAATAATCATGGGAAAAAAAAATAGGATTATTCTATACTGCATACATGTTTGATCCTTTTTAACTTGTTTCATCGACCATTCCAGGTAAAAAGATATTTACATTTTATTACTATCTTTTTTTAATGGCTCGAACTCACATTTTATTATTACCATTAATTTTCCTCGTGTCTATATAACATCAGGTAAATAAAACTATAACTATTTGAACAAAAAAAATATTTTTCAAAATTTTTTTTACTGTAATTAATTATTTTAGGAGTTAACCACTTTTTTGTTGTATGTTATCTGATTATTATCCCTCCCATGTGTGGGCCGAGGGAATAAATCGAGTGAAAAAAATTAATTAAAATTTTAACCCATATTGTGTGATATGATATGGTGATAAATTTCATAATTATTTTTTTTTTCATAAATAAAGACATTATATCAGCCTTTAAAAGCGAGAACCCTCGAATAACAGTTCGTCCGAAGCTTTAAACTCCATATTAATTCATGCACTCATTTCAATTCAGGTCAGCATGTGCCCAATGCAAACATACCAAAGGCTAAAAGACATAAATCGAAAATTCATAAGAAGACAAGTGCAAAACGATATAAAGTTGATTCCAACGAAACAATTGACAGTTACGAGCAATTCGTGAAA
This sequence comes from Geophilus flavus, assembly GCA_034695885.1. Classification (NCBI taxonomy): domain Eukaryota; kingdom Metazoa; phylum Arthropoda; class Chilopoda; order Geophilomorpha; family Geophilidae; genus Geophilus; species Geophilus flavus. The sequence continues at coordinate 8,648 of JAQFZO010000957.1, read as the reverse complement.
TACTACAATCATCCCAACTGCCAACTGCATTCAAAACGGGTAAATTGAGCCCTTTGATTGCATCGATGATAAAAAAAACACTCCACCCCTGAGACTCAATCGAACCCGCGGCCCGACGTTGCAATCAATGCAACCAGATTCAACATTCTGATAAATTTTTACGATCCACTCAATTTTCCATTTGCCCGACAGATAATTCAATAAAATCTCTCCGCTCAATTAGTTCCCTCACAACAACTTATCATCGGTTATATGTAGGAAGAGGATAGTTATTTAAATAAATATTTTTTTCTGACATAAAATTTCGGAAAATTTTCTCGAAAGTATTGGGTGGGGGAGTGGAGTTCTGAAAAAAATTGTTAAATTGTGAATAGTTTTTATTAAAATTTTGAACGATTTTGGAGATTTTTTGAAGATTTTGAACGCATTTACAAGGTTTTTAAGAATTTTTGAACAATTTTCTAAAGATTTTTGAAGATTTTGAATAATTTTCTGAAGATTTTTGAAGATTTTAAACGATTTTTTCGACTTTCTGAAAAATTTTGAATAATTTTTTGAAGAGTTTTAAACGATTGTTTGAAAATTTTTGCTATTTTGTGAAGATTTTTGGGATTTCTAAGACTGGGCAACGTAAATTTAAAAAATATAAATAAATTTTTCATTGATTTTGATAAATGCAATGCATTTTTCTTAAATATGTAATTAAATATTTGACTGTTTTTAGTAAATAACTATCCGCTCCCTTGATGCAATTCTCCGTCGTGTTTTTCAGCCTCAGCAACGAAATTACGTCAATCAAAAGTAATCCTGCTCACAATAAGTGCCTAGTTTTGTGTGCATGCGTATGCAAATGTTTGTTAATCTGTGGGCAGAACTATTCAATGTTGTTTGATGGCCTTTCTGATTACAACTCGGAACCCCGCTTTTATACTCGCCCCTGGACCCTCTCTAATCTAAGAACCCCTTTTCGGATCTTTCGTATAGTGGACATAAAGGGTTTAGGGGCTTAATTATTAATCAATAAACGAGTTTTCCATAGCTGGGTCCAGCAGGAAAGGAACAGTTCATTGAAAGCGTGTCTCCTGCACGCGTACATTCAGCGATTCAATATCCGCAAAAGCTTTTTGTCCGGCCAGAGTTCTGATTGGCTCGTGAACTGCCAGGTGCACGTGCCTATACCTCGTTCCTCATACTCTTTGGATTAAGGGAACGGGTTGTTGACTGCAGGAAAATATTGTTTACCCCTGTTTTTTTTTATAACCATAGTTTTTATTTTTTTAAAGGAGGAAGTTGAGAGGTAATTCTAAAAATTAGTGTATTATTGTATTAGAAAAGCTGTTATTTGGTTGGAAAAAAATCAAAGGGTTTGAATATTTTGATTTATATGACTTTTAATCCAGGAATGGGTGTTGGCAGTGAAGAATGTTTCTGGATCTTTAATTTAATAGTTGTCACCTTGCTTATGTTTATATGTATCCTTGCCTGTCTATTGAAATGATTTAATTACTTGTCAAATAATTTCATAGATTTTAATCACTCCAGTACTCTTAATTTTATAATTATCAACAGTCGTGATCATTTTTTCGCTGAGATAACAGGTTTTTATTGTCAGAAAGTTCATACTATTCCTGATACCTGTACTAAAAAGTTGTTTTGTAGTGGGAATATTCTTCATTGATAAACGTTTTTTTTATATTGTTGGACAGTTTATGCTTTGTAATAAAGCAAAACATTTTTTTTAAATTGTTAAACATAATTGTTGACAACAATTTTTTTTATTATTATTATTGTGCTGTTTTAAACAGTTTGAATTATTAAACATTTTTTATAATGTCACATTATAAAAAATTTTAAACAGTTTAAGTTGAACTGTTTAAAATGAATCAAAACATTTTTTATTGTCAAACAATTGTTGACAACATTTTTTCAATTGTTAAACAATTGTTGACAACATTTTTTTACTGTTAAACACAATTGTTGACAACAATTTTTATTATTATTGTGCTGTTTTAAACAGTTTCAATTATTATAAACATTTTTTACATTGTTGAACTGTTTATAATGCATCAAAACTTTTTTTTATTGTCAAACACAATTGTTAACAACAATTTTATTATTATTGAGCTCTTTTCAGCTGTTGGTTACATTCTTCTAATCATTGTACGCAATCATCATCATCATCATCATTTACAACAAATTTTTATTAAATCTCAATTCCACCATTCCATCTGAATGACTTCCAACAACAAAAACTAAAAAATTCCAGAACCGTAACAAATTTTTCATTAAAATCGTTTCGCAGCAGAATCGCACTTCGTTATCACACTCCCCAACACTACAAACCTTTGACCTGAGTATTCTTTGAATCAACAAAACATGACCATTATCGTTAAAACGAAATTATCGTCCAGTAGTAGGTATTGTCAATGAGCCTATACATTTTATTGTACGCAGGTGGTGTTGTTTTATTCTCTCATTTTTCCATTTGTCATTGCAGTGTGTGGGGGTGTAAACCAACTACGGATACTCTTTGTCCAAATCGCAACTACTGGCGAACACAAAGTAGTTGTTATGGTCCGCGAGACATAGTGAAACTTTTGTAACATTACATCCGCCTTTTGCAGTGGTAAAATGTGGCCCCGGGTATGTTTCATTATGCTCGTGCTCGCACTGAGGGGATCATTGAATTTACGATCAGAGTGCACCGTGTGCCCCGCCCGGCGTCTCGTTTCAGATTAATAACAGGGAAAGGGGGTGGAGGAAAAACATTTTATTTTATTTTAATTTTTTCCCAAAAAAATTGAGACAAAAATTTTAATACGTTTAGGGATGGAGATTGAATGCATCGACCGGATGATAAAAAAAATGAAATTGAATTGAATCATGCGCTAAATAGGTGCTGGGCGGTTGATGAAAAGCGAGTAAATGCTGAGAAAAGCGTTGATTGATCATAATGAAACAGGAGGAGTTAAATTATGTGAGAAATTTTTTTGAATATACTAACAAAAAATATCATAACCTTAGAAATTTAAAACGCATGGACGTAATTGTAGGGATTCGATGTAATAATCGCAAAAACTCGGGTTTAAATGCATTATAAAATGAAATTTAAAATGTTTTACACTCAACCAAGAACACAAAAATGTAAATACTCACTATAATTTACGCCTTTATCACACAAAAACAGTTATTTGAGTGAATTTATGAGTTAATTCACATTGTGGCAATCCTTTCGTGCCTAATTAACATATTCAACCCGTAAAAAAATTCTTGTTTAATTAAAATTACCACAAATTGTATTAAAGCATGCGAAGTGTGCATTAAATAAATTCCGAATCTCGGTTTCTAATTCCCTTTTTACATTATGCAATTACACAATACCCACAACTAGAAAACATTTCTCACCTTCACACATAACACAATGACCATTACTAAGCACAAAAATAAAAAAATAATGACATGACAAATTGCCACACCAAACTAAATTGGCAAATTTACTTTAAGAATCACGTTGCATCACCACTAATGTCGCCAATGCATTACAATTTAAGATTTATACTTCTACAATTTATTTCACACCTAACTTAAAAGTAAAACAAGACGACATTAAATTAAGCCCTACGGTAAATATTGTATAAATTTCCCATGGAAAAGAAAAAAAAGGAAATTTCAGAAAAAAACCGCCATTTCCCACCCCCATTTTAACACTCCAAATCACGAAATCGAAATTACGAATCTTTGAGATGAAAATTTTGAAAAATGTCATCGACGCATTCTTAAGAAATTTTTATTGTGATGTTAGAATTATTGAATCATAGTTAAAATAATACACAAGAATACTAAAAATTACAGGTTTTTATTATTCTAAGCATACATTAGCCTAATTGATCTGCAGGTAATGGTAAAAATTAATTAAACATGTAATCCAATCGATCAAACAACTGCAAATCGATTGCAAATCAATCAGCTATATACCCATCACATCTAAAGAAAATTGCAAAAATTATGTAAAAATTTTGCAACCATTTGGCCAGTTTTTTTTTGCAAAATGTTTGCACTTTAAAACCGTGCAAAACAATGTCACAAATCTAAATTTTACAAAACTTTTGTTAAAAAAATTAAATTCGCAAAATTTTTGTACAAAAATAGCCACAAAAGTCGAAATTCGTAAAATATTTACAAAAAAACTGAAAATCTGATAGAAAAATGGAAAAAATTTTACAAAGATTTTTTAGCTGTACCAACTGACCAATTAAATTGCAGTTGGTTTGATCAATTGAATATTTTGAATTACATGGAGAATTAATTTTGACCAACCTGTATTACATCATCAATTAGAGAAAATCTGTCGTTTTAAGTACGCTTGATTATTATTTTAACTATGCTTATGTGAATTTTTAACTATTTTCGACAATCCTTGGGGAGAGACATAGTTAATAGACAGTTTGCGCATTTCGTGTTGCGTAGAGAAACGTAACATTACTGGGCTTCTAATTATTTGAAAGAAGTTTCCCCAGTTATAAAAATTTCGGTAGGCGTTTGAAACAGAAAAAACGAAATTTTCATTGACTGGAGACCTTATTTACAAAAAATACACCATTAGTTGCGTTGCGTTTTTCCGCGTTGATTTGCGCAAACTGTCTAATACCAATTCAAAAATATTTTACGGAATTGTTTTTGAATCCTGCTTAATATTTCTTATAACATAACTCGTGTTTAAACTTTAATTTGACTATACTTCAAAAGCTAAATTTCCATTTCTTAGATCTGTACATATTAAGATCCCATGGATGGATCGATGCCGTGCCTTTAAACGCTTTCCTAGCAAAGGGCGTTGGCCGGCACATGGGCAAACTAAAGTGACTCTTGATATGCAAGTAGAATCTGTGAATTTTTCCTCGGCTTTCATCACACACCACCCTCTACTCACGATTTATTTGCCAAATGTCGCGGGGTCAAGCAACACCCCTCTGATGTCAGCCACGTAATTACACTCCAATCTGGACAGTTTAGAATCACCCAAATCTGCCCCTCTCGCATAACGATTTCGACTTACACATCTCAAACATACGGAGGAGACCTTACCTGGGGTAATAATTGCTCCACACAGCAACAATTTATTACTTCCCATTATTCCCCATCCTGTCAAATTCGAGCCGAGAAAAACAAACAACCCTTTCAAATTACCGGCATGCAAATTAAAAAAATTACCCAAAATAATCCATAAATCCATCCACGACTAACATACCACACAAATGGGACGCGATAAAAAAATCAAACTTTGTGTAATTTCCGATCTGTGCTCGTAAAGAACGATTTACGGGTTTTATTATTTATTTATTTATTATTATATCCCCCGATTGCAAATACAGTTGACTGAATATCGTACACACATACGTACACACGTCAGGTGATGGCGGCCCGCGCCCATTCAATTCAACCTGTAGATCGTTCGTTCGTTCGTTCGTTCACCCACCTCACCTCACCGCACCTCGCCTCAGACTCCAGATGGCATCGAGTGACATCTGCGGCTGGCTCGAAATAGCAGCGTAGAGAACGTGCACGAGTTAAGGGAAGTTCCCAAAGGGCACTTCCGTAAACATTGAGTAGGCACATGCCCATTGTTATTGGCATGTGGTACGGTGGGTGATGTCTTTTGCGGAAGGATTGCTTCAGATTGAGATGCCTGCACACTCCCATCATCCCAGCTGCTGCCAAAAGAGGAAGTAACCAGCTGAAATTACAGTTATGGATTGAACAAATCACACCTGCGCATCATCGTCGTCGAAAATGGGTTCAATCACGCAATTAAAAATCGTCTTTGGAAACAGTCGTAAATACATGATTACACCAGTCTGTGGAAAAGTACTGTAGATTCAAAATATTCGATAGGGTTCCATTGGTGACTGATAATCCTCGTTAATATTGAAATGCGACTTTCATATAATTGCATATTTTGTTGACACCTTTTATGGTGATTTATGATTGAATTTTGTAAATTTTGGCATCTCCTGGATGAATTTTTTCGAATTTCAGCAATTTCGAATAACATTTTGGTTAATTTTGTCAGATTTTGGCGATTTCCGGTTCAATTTAGGTGATTTTTACGGTGATTTCTGGTTGAATTATTACAAATTTATGCAATTTCCGTTTGAATTTTGTCTAATTATCGTGAATTTTCACTATTTCCATTGAAATTTGGCAAATTTTGATGATTTCTGGTCGCAGTTTGGCCATTTTAAAGAACATAAAAATGCAACATAATGTGTAAACTGTATACATGAATGAATTATAATGAAAATTTTATTTCGAATTCTATAAAAATTGCAAAAAAATATGTCGCAAAAAATGAGAACGTTAAATTATAAATTTGAGGTACATCTGCGAGTATTTTCAAATTTCGCTGTAAACAGCCTTGTTTTTGTTTACAAAATCCGCACTAGATTTTATGATTTGATATAAGAGCTTGGACACAATCGTCGCTCTAGTGGCCCGTATATGCTTTTATTAACGGTCATCGCACAGGTAACCCTTTCGCGAGGTGGGGAATGTCAACAAGTAGCCCATTGACGGAAAGGGTTCAAAATAGAAAACTGGAAGGACATATCATCGGATTTGTATTGGAGAGTCAAGTTGAGGGCGAGGCCTTTCGAGGAGCGAATAACCCTTTTGTGTTTCGAGAACTCTTCACCGAATCAGACAAACAGGTCAGTCTGACCAACGGTCAAGGTCTCCCCATACCCATTTACAGTTATAACCCATTCTCGAATATGCCATACATAATAGAACGACCACTCCTAAAACTCCAAATCCACAACTCAATACTTCCGGATGTTATGGGAAATGAAGTCTATTTGCAGATAAGATGCTTTTCAAGGTGAAGGTATTGAATTTAAGAACGAGAAAAAAGATCATCAATCATTTTCCGCTGTTTCAGACATTGCAGTGCAGTTTCTTCTGTTTCCCCGCTCGTTTAAAAAAAAAAAAAGTGGAAAATAACACCAAATGGCATGGCACTGACCGCCAAATTACATTTTGCCAGACGAAGAACACACACACAAACATAAGGGAAACTGGGAAAAAAATTAAGAGGTGCACACAACACACCATAGACCAGATGTGGTTGGACACACTCGATTTTCTCCACGAATTAGTGGGATGCAGCAAACGATTTGACGGGTATAGAGAGAGACATGTGTATTATTTTATTTCACAGACCCCCCAAAGTCAAATGACTTTGAATTTTCCAACTGGAAATTAAAATGACTAAAAAAATCATTAGACACTTCATTTAGTGGCTAAATAGAGTCTAAATTTTATACTCTTATGACGTAAATGACTAAAGTTGGCTAGTTTAACATCGCTTAAGCTAGTTTGATTTAAGCTACGTGCGTTTGTGCCTCATTTTAAAACTAGGTTTAAAATTTAATCTAGCCTACATTTTGTAGTGCGAACGTTGTAGAAGTGAAATTTAGTAATCATGGATTTAAACTTTAGTCACTTTTTATTTAGCTCCACTTAAACGACTAGAAAACGGCTATAACTTTTAGTCACTTTAAACATATACAATTTAGGCTTTTGGATTTCCAGTGCTTTTGTTATCATCAAGAAAAAATTGAAATTTATTTTTTTTTAATTCAAAAGCTCTAAATGCCTTCAGTTACTGTTAAACCAATTTCAAACCCGTTCTTTAGGTATATATATCTCTAAATCAATCAAAACAACTTTTTTACCTTACGTACTGAAACAAATAAAAAAAGTAGCTACACACTACAACTATAAACTTAAATACCAATAATAATAGCAAATAAAACAGCTCTAAACCTCCAAATCAGTTGAAAATAAACTGCTTTTAAAGTTCTAATCATGTTCAGAACATCCTTAAAAATTCCACTTCGAAATGTATTTAATATATGGTTTAATTTTTTTTTCTTTTTATCTTTTTTTAAAAATCTTACAAAGGTGGCAATCATTTTTAAGCCTATTTTCTGCTTCACCTTCTCTTTATCCCAAGTACAGAGTACTACCCTGGAAGGGATGAGTCGCTTAATAAACGCGAGGCGCAAAACGCAGACTCTAATGGATAGCAGAATGCGTTTAATGATAGTAATCTAGCAACACCTTCCTCTGTTTTTAATGGACTGCTTCTTGCCGTCGTCTTAATGGCGGATTCCAATCAAATCCTTTGATCAGCATGAAAATAAGAGGTTTGTAGTATCGTATCTTATTTTCTAAACTATAAATTACGATACAAATCCACCCTTAACATGTTAAAGATTAAAACAAAACCCGACACCAATCAATAATATTTTTCCCATTATTCAACTTGGTTAAACCCTTTCTGGACATCATCGTATAATTATTATAAAAATATTTCATCGTGCTGTAAGGAGAAATATATCATTAAAAATTAATTAACCTTTCTTTTTTGATATGAATATTTTTTTGTATATATTGGAATACAGTTTCTTTTGGTGGTATGAAAAACTTCAATTTCTTTAAGAGTTTATTGAATATTAAAAAAACTGACTTAGGGTGATTTAAAGACTCAACAGAGCTATCATTTTATACATAGTATTTGAAATTAGGTGAAGAAGTGTTGGAGAAAAAAATTATAAAACCTCAAAAAATGGTTTTTCACAATAATT